>VMDR010011921.1:0-31335 GCA_007922815.1 Macrotus californicus
CTTGTTCCTTCCTCTTCCACAGTCCTGCCTCCCTTGGTGGCCTCATCCACGCTCACGGCTTTCAATGTCATTTCGTAGCATCACCTCCACACCTATGTCTCCAGCCCAGACATTTTTCCTCAAGGTCCCCACACTCATCTGTCTAACCTGACCCCTCACTAGTGTTTCTAACAGACATCTCACCTTGACCTTCTCTTCAGCTGAAGGCTTGAAATGCCCACCCCTCCCTCACACATGCTCCTGCCAGCATCTTCCCCATCTCTGCTGACATAACCCTATCTTTCTGCTGGCATAGTACAAATGTGGGGTACCCTCCTTGACTCCTTTCCCATACCCCAGATTGAATCATTAGGAAATGCTGTGAAATCCATCTTCCAAATGCACTCAGTGTCCTGTCCCCACTGTTTCCACCACTCACAGCCCCATCAGAACACCCAGCATCTGCAGTCTGGCTGACCACAACTTTCCCTACTGCCTCTCCTGATTTTGCTCTCAGCCCAGCAGCCAGACTGACCCTGTGGCCTGAGGGCTCTCTCTCGGGGAGGAACTCTCAGAGGAAGCGACTAAGGACATTAGGTCCTTGGTCATGACCTTCCAGGACTCGGCATCCGCAGAATGAGAACAGCATCTGCAGTGGATTAAGGACAGTGGACGCTGGAACAGTTCCTGCTTTAAGCAGGTGTTCTCACCTTCTGATTGGTCAGCTTTCTGCATCCCACACAGACACCCCTGAGGTTTACACAAAGTGGGCCTAGGAGCTTGAGACGGCTCCTAGGCTATAAAGCAGCACTCAGTTAGAATCAGGGGACTCAACCAGCCCCAGCCAGAGAATCCAGAAGGTGCATTCAGATGTACAGGAAGAAACCCTGAATAGTACATGGAGCACAGGTGGTCCACAGGGAACATCACTGATGAGCTGTGAGGTCCCCTTGCCCTGTGGCACACAGTCTATCCCACCCGGGTTGTCTCTGAACCTCATGGGAAGTTTATTAACGTAAAGTGACTTAAAACAGCTTTACAAATGGGGTGAAGGTATGGATAGAATAACACCTACCGGAAACAATACACCTTGGAGCTTTTAATCTAAACACTTCTGTTTAAATTCACATATATAAATATATAGCTAAGTTCAATATAATGCAGACATGTTCCAATGCCTGTTGCAGAAACAGCAGTCAAGGATCCTTCATGTCCCAAAGGGAGGCTGCAATGACTGTTTTAGCACCAAGTCTTGTAGAAAGCAGCTCTGTCACGCTGGGAAAGAAGTTGTCATGAAGAAATTCAGGTCACTCTCAGAAGTGGTCACATTCCCCCACAGCCACCACAGGCTCAGAATGTCCCACTCTGAGAATCCCCAAAACCCAGTTGTGTCCCTCGGTCCCAATGCCCCCCACTTCCTGCCCTCAGGGTCTCAGCATTGGGAGCTGGGAGAGACACCTCCGCATTCTGGGTACTGTGGCTGTCTGGGGAAGAACACACAGCAGAGTTACAGGGTGGGGGAGCCCCCCTCACAGACTCCAGCCTACACTGTCCCAAGGGTCCCAGACGTCACCTCCCCAACACCCAGACTTACAAGCAGCCTGAGTGTTGCTCTTCTTGCCTCTGCCTGTGGGAATAAAATGTTGTGAGCAGTGAGGGGGAAGGCTGGATCCCATGACCCTAAAGGAGCCCCATACGTCTGAAGCACAGGGAAGGTTCCAGAACTGTGACTAAACATCCAGGGTAGGATCAGGAAATACGGGGAAAGTACATGTGTGGGGACTGGACCAACCACGTGTCTGGACGTCTGTCCTCAGCAGGGACCTTCCCCTCGGACCTGTGACAGCTGGGAATCAGTCCTCATCACTAGGATCATCAGGAGATAAATGTGTCCTTCACTTTCCCACAGGCCTCACTAAAGAGTCAGTGTTAGGAAATAGGCCCCAGATGGACAAGCACCCGTGTGGGGATAGGATGCCCATTAAGGAGGCAGACACACTTCCACCTGGGCTTGACCCCCAGGAGACAGGAAACTCAGCCCCACCCCTTGCCCACCTGAACACTTCTTCCAACACAGCACAGCTCCAGCAGCTGCAGCTCCAAGAAGACCCAGGACAGCAGCGATGCCTACGATGGTGATGGTGATGGTGGTCTGAGGAAGGGGTTCTGGAAGGGGAAGGTGGGAGGTCAACCTCAGGCCTGAGTCCTGACCCTGCTCAGGGACACCCTGAGGAGAGGCTCTGTGCCCACGTCCCCTCCTCACCCCATCTCAGGGTCAGGGGCTCGGGCAGTCCCTGGTGCTGCACATGGCAGGTGTATCTCTGCTCCTCTCCAGGGTGCACAGTCAGAGCTGCCCACTTCTGGAAGGTTCCGTCCCCCGCAGGCCTGGTCTCCACAAGCTCCATGTCCTGGGTCAGGTCCTCCCCATCACACTGCCAGGTCAGGGTGATGTCCGCAGGGTAGCCCAGGGCCCAGCACCTCAGGGTGACCTCATGGTCAGAGATGGGGTGGTGGGTCACGTGTGTCTTTGGAGGGTCTGAAGGGAGAGTGAGAAAATGCAGGAACTTTGCATGGTCATGGGACACTCCAGCAGCACTCATGTGACCACCCTGAGAGTGGACAGGACAGCGGGGGTGGGGAAAGGGAGAGCACCACCTAGACACCAGCCTGGACTGAGGAACCTGGGATAATCTCCATTTCCTGGAAAGTTCCAGAATCAGGGTGGGAACCTAGGGTAGCAGTGTCCAGGGCTCTAAGGAGAGACACAGACTCAGGTGGAGGCTGATGACTCAGAAAAGTTGGAGTCAGGCTTCCAGAGAGGGTCTCAGCCTCAGAACCAGGGAGAGCATCCTGGTGCACCAGGTGCTGCAGGGTGCAAGGGAACCACTGTGGGGTGTTTCAGGGAGCGCCTGGGTCCCTTCTTGTCCTTTAGAGAAAGCTGGGCCCGCGGGTGAATCACACAATAAGAAACCTGGGGGACTCTTCCCTCTCCGAGCAAGAGCGGGATCTGACTCTGACCCATTTTCCTCCTCTGCTTGTAGGAAGCTGCCCCAGCCCACAGATCTCCTCCTCAGGGGAGGCCTGTGCCCTGGTACCTGCTCGGAGCAGCGTGTCCTTCCCCTTCTCCAGGAACTGGCGGAGCCAGAGCACGCACTTGCCCTCCAGGAAGGTCCTCATGCTGTCCACCTGAGGGACTTGCATCACCCCGTTCGTGGTGATCCGGGGTGCCGGGTCGGCCATGGTCCAGGATCGCAAATCCTCGTTCAGGGCCGTGTAGTCCACACCGTCGTAGGCGAAGTGACTGAACCCGCGGAGGAGGCGTCCGTCTGACCCCACGACGCAGCCGGTGTTTTCCTGCCAGGTGTAGGACGCTGCCCCCGCCCCGAAGTCAGCTCCGCACTCTCCACCCGGCCCGGCCCCCACAGGGCCGCCGCCTCCAGGTGAGGCTCGGAGCGGACACTGAGGGCCACCTGGGCAGGTCCGTGCGAATGGGGCTCCTGACCCGACCCGGGCGCGCCTGGCTCACCCGCCTCGCTGATGAAGACAGAGCCAAGCAGGTTCAGCTTCTTTTTCCTTATCTCTTCGTAGTGCTGGAAGACCTCCGTCTGCTCGTCCCAAAAATGTGGATGCTCCCGCTCCACCCACGGCTGCTCCATCCACCGCACCCGCTCGCGGCTCCATCCTCGGGTTCGGGGCGTCACTGTCGAACCGCACGATTTCCGTGTCGTCCACGTAGCTGACGACGATGTACCGGTACGTCCAACGGGCTTGGGGGCGGGGAGGTCGTGCGTCCTGGGACCTCGGTCAGGCCTGTGAGCGCAGGGGGCCAGCAGGAAGGAAATGGGGGCGGTGGTTGAAGGCGGGCGCTGGAGAGGCAGAGCCTGGGGCCGAGGAGGAGTCGGGGGGTTTGGGTCTGGGCTGGGGGTGCAGGAGACGCGCCGCCCCCGGATCCTGCGCCCCCGCTGGGTCCCCTGGTTCCTGCCCTGCAGAGGCCATTCCCTCCCTCCCCGACCCCGCACTCACCAGCCCAGGTCTGTGTCAGTGCCAGGGCCCCCGAGAGCAGCAGGAGCAGGGGTGTGGGCCTCATGGCCACCCTGAGCAGAAGTTGTGGTTGTCGATGAGGACTTGGTACCTTTCCGGAGACATCCATTGGCTGCTCTAGTGTTGGACACCCAATGAGAGTGAGGACTGGGGACAAGGGTCTTCACCCTGAGCCCTTCTCTTCCTGGACCGAGAGCTCTCTGTCCCGCTGTTCCCTTGACTCCTGGCCCACCTGCTGATTTTTCTCAGCCACTCTCCAATATTTTGGTTTCAGAACATCTATACAGTCTTACCAAATAGGGAAGACTCCCCAAAGAACTTTGTTCGTGTGGGTTGTAGCTATCAATATTTGCCATACAAGGCAAAAAATAAATAAATAAATAAACAGTTGGAAAAATTATTAATTTATTTAGGATAATATTAACAACCTATCATATCTTATCAGAAATAATGTTTTTTGTGAAAAATAACTATTTCCCAAATAAACAACGTCGTGGGAAGAGTGGATCTGCTTAGATTTTACGTTTTTGCAAGTCTCAGTTCTTGTCTGTAGCATTAGAAGTCCGCTGGAGTTTCTTCCTTTCTTTTTTTTTTTTTTCCAGATGAAACCATTTTATTTCACTGTGGTCTTGTAAGCCACAAAGACACTATGTTTTTCATATGAAAACATTAGTACAGGTAACTATACTTTCTAGAAAAGGATTATATAGACCCTCTCAAAGAAAGATGCATCCCCGTTGCGTGGTTTCAGTGAAGTTGCTTGGGAAAAACTCACAGCTGGACTGATTCCTAAAACAGACCATTCTCCCACCACCTCTTTTGGTTCAAAGTAGAGATTATTGTCATCAGGGCATATTCTTGCATTCTTACACATTTGGTAATACACATATAGACCAGGGGGTTGCCACTTACCGCTTCGTTGGTTCGTTGGCCTTTTCTACATAGAGCTGGCGGAGCAGGCTGTGCCTTTCTCTGTGGTCTTTCTTCAAGACCTTCCAGGAATGGAGACACATCATCGTCATCATCATCAATTATAAACTCTAGGTCTTTCCCAAGAATTGCAATGGAAACATTCTTTGGAGTTAGATCCTGTTCTGCGGGAAGTATCTCTCTTCAAGCATGCAGACCGTGCTTCACCAATTCATTCCAGCTGCACTCTGTAAATTCAGACGTATGTCTCTTCAAGTAAGTACGAGATGATTGAGAATGGGCTTCCGCGGACATTGCTCTGCCGTCAGAATAGATAGCAGGTGGACAGGTTTGGAAAATATGGGGACCCGTGTCATCATAATCGGCAATAAGCAGCCCAACACCAGATCGTCTTCGGCCATAGCTTTGCGTTGGTGTCTGGATCTTGCTTGCAATTGGAGCTGCAAGACCAGACACAGGAAGAGGTCAAATACAAATCTGGAATCCAAACGCTCCAGGTGCACAAGATCACATAACAGTCTAGCATCAGCAGTGAGTCCCGCAATTGAGATACCAATGTGGTTGTCAACATGGAGAATAGTTTTTCTGATAAGCTGCAGGCTCTGACTGTGTTTCCTTCAAGGCAACCTACACTGCATGGGTTTTTGATTTTAGACCACTTGTGGCTGGGCCTTGTTTGACAGCTTCTGCTTCATATTCAGTTTGAGAAATCCTGCCCTGAGGACTCCAAACTGTGACAGCATTGCTACAGACCTGGCAGTCACTTCCTGCAAAGGGGCAGATCAAGGAGCGCAGTCAAAACTACCGCTCGGCCTGGATTTTCATATTTGCTTCTGCGTTTAATCTGTTATTTTGGTGGCAGTATATGAAGAAGTATACAGCCTCACACAAACATGTAGGAGGAGCATTTTAATAATCTTTTCAGATAAGTGTGGATATTCATCTTTGATCATTCACTAAAGCCACACAAGTGGTAGCTCCTGAAAAGCTCTTGGCAAAGTGGAACCTGAAACACCTCCATTGAGCCTTTCCTATTGTGTTACGTTGCTTCAGTGGCTCTTGTGCTGATGCAGGATTATTGGAAAGTGATGCCTTGTTTCACTAAGTGACAGAGATCTCCCAGGGTTGGTGCATTTAGTGACACATCATCAAAAATCACATTTGTCAACATTACCGCAGACCCTACTGGAAAGGATTGTCAGCTCTGGGAAGCTGTCTGGTTGCCATGGTGACACACACGTTTGCCAGCATCCTGGTTGTCCTCTGAGAGCTTCCAATCCATCCAGACGACAAGTGCTGTCAGGTGTCAACTGTCCGTTGACTTTCCTTGAGGGAGAAGCTCACGTTGATTTTGAGAGAGTGTTCTCCAGTTCCCCAAACCTCAGTCACCACAGCTTCCATGTCACTCATTCTCTGAAGGGAACTTGCTGCTCCTTAAAGAAGAGGCTGGCTCAGCCCTCACAGGTCACTTTCCTGGGCTCATGGTACTTGGGAATGTAGCAGAAGGGTGTGTGTGCACTTTCCCAGTCATCATGGGAGATGTTTTATTTTTTGTTCCCCATTTTCATTAAAGACCATAAAGAAATTGATCCATTTGGCCTTTTGGTCCGACATCTTCTTAGGTAGCAGTGAGAGCAGGCGCTCCTTGATTTTGGCTGTTCCGCCAAAGGACAACATGAAGAGGAAAGATGCTAGAAAGTCGGCCAAGAATGACAAAGACCCAGTGAACAAATCTGGGGGCAAGGCCAAAAGGAAGAAGCAGTCCAAAGGCAAATCTGGATGTTGGGGGCTGTACACTTGGGCGATTTGATGTTTCACCAAAAACAAAACAAAACAAAACAACTCTGCAGGACACGTGACTCATGAACAGCACATTGTTGTGATGAAGCTGCCAATCACCAGTTGCCCAGAGCTGTGGCCCTTTTTTGACATATTGTGTCTCTCAACAGAGGAAGAACATTGATGTAGTACTTTAAAAAAAATATATTTTATTTATTTATTTTGAGAGAGAGGGGAGGGGAAGGAGAAAAAGAGGGAGAGAGACACAGTGTATGGTTGCCTCCAGTGCATCCCCTACTGGGGATCTGACCCTGAAAACCAGGCACGTGCCCTGACTGGGATTCCAACCAGCCACCCTTTGGTTGGCAGATGCTGGCTCAATCCACTGAGCTACCCCAGCCAGGGCTGATGTAGTACTTTTTAACCATTTGGCCTGGAGAGGCATTCTCGTGATGGACCACATCTTCACAATCAAAAACCCGGTTAACATAGTCTTATCTCGATGCGACTTTGCTGCGCCTTCTTCTGGACCCTCTTTGAAGTGTTTGTGCCACACTTTTATTTGCGCTGCACTGACTGCATCGTCCACGAGAGCCGTCTGAATGCTCCCAAGAGTTTTCGTGGAGGAATGTTCAAGCTTAATGCAACAGCTGATGCAGATTCAATGCTCTAGGTGCTCAGTCATTCTGAATGTGATGTGCACACAGTAGCACACAGGT
The DNA here is from genome assembly GCA_007922815.1 of Macrotus californicus. Lineage (NCBI taxonomy): Eukaryota > Metazoa > Chordata > Mammalia > Chiroptera > Phyllostomidae > Macrotus > Macrotus californicus. Next base: position 7,449 of record VMDR010011921.1, read on the forward strand.
TCACTCAATGCGTCTACCACCCCCACTGACTAGTAAAGTCATTATCGTTCACGCATGCACATTCCAGTCCACTCTCCTTGGCTGCCAGGTTCCACCCATGTCGTGGAAACAGCTCGTGATAGATGAACAATGGGCTCACTTTTTCTGGACAGACCTAGTATAGCTTGGGTTCCAGTGTCTGTTTTGTCTGGTGTAAGTATTGCCATCCTAGCTTTGTCTTCTTTGTTTATTTGTTTTCCTTTACACGAAACATCTTTTCCATCCCTCTACTTTGAGTCTATGTGTGTCTTTCGATCTGAGTTGAGTCTCTTGTAGGCAGCCTCTGTGAGGGTCTTGTTCCCTTATCTCTTCAGCCACCATATGTCTTTGGACTAGAGCAATGAATTCATCTGCATTTAAAGTAATTTTTGATAGCTATGTATTTATTGCCATTTTATTACTCCTATTTTTTATTTATTTTTCTTCTTTTTAGAGAAGACACTTTAACATCCGTATAATATTTGTTCGGTGGTGATGAACTCCTGCTTTTCCTCGTCTGGGAAGCTCTTTCTCTGACCCTCAATGCTAAATGATCGCTTTGCTGGGTGGAGCAATCTTGGTTGTAGGTCCTTGCTATTCATTACATTGAATATTACTTGCCAATCTCCTTCGGCCTGAGGAGTTTTTATTGAGAAATCAGGTGACAGCCTTATGGGAGCTCCATTGTAGGTAACTAACTGCTTTGATCTTGGTGCTTTTAAATTCTTTGTCTTTAACCTTTGCCATTTCATTGGTGATGTGTCTTGGTGTGGGCCTATTTGGCTTCATCTTGTTTGGACTCTATACTTCCTGGACTTGTATATCTATTCCCTTTGCTAAATGAGGAAAGTTTTAAGTCCTTGTTTTTTCCAAATTGGATTTCTCTTCCTTGCTCTCCCTCTCATCTTTCGGGCACCACCATGGTGCTAATCTTGGTGTGCTGAAGTTGTTCCAGAGACTCCTTATGCTACCCTCATTTTCTTTTCTTTTTCTTTTTGGTGTTCTGATTGGGTGTTTTCTGATTTCATATCTCCCATATTGCCAATGTGATCCTCTGCTTCATCTAATCTCCCATTTAAACTCTGCAAAGTACATTTTTTTAATCCTCACCTGAGGAAATGTTTTTCATTACTTTTAGAGAGGAAGAAAGAGAGAGAGAGAGAAACATGGATTGAGAAACATCAATTAGTTGCCTCCTGTACGTGCTCCGACCAGGTTTCCAACCTGCAACCTAGGTTTTTACCCGGACTGGGAATTGAACTTGCAACCCTCTAATGTATGGGATGACATTCTAACAGAGCCATCCAGACAGGGTGATATTGTGTTTCTTTTTAATCGAAGGTGCCCTGACTGGTGTGGCTCAGTGGATTGAGTACCGACCTGTGAACCAAAGGGTTGCTGGTTCAATTCCCAGCCAGGGCAAACAACTGGGTTGCAGGCCAGGTCCCCAGTAGGGGGAGCTCAAGGGACACTCACACACTGATATTTCCTTCTGTTTCTCCCTCCATTCTCTTCTCTAAAAATAAAAATCTTAAGAATCTTAAAAAAAAGTAAAGATGGACACTGCCATTTGAGACAACATGGATGGACCCTGAGAATATCATGCTAAGCGAAATAAGTCAGACAGAAACAATTAAGAACCCTATGATGTCACTCACACGAGGGATATAAAACTGAAGCTCATGGACACAGACAGCAGTGTGGTGGTTCCAATAGGGAAGGGGGTTGGGGGAAGAAGGGCCTAACACACGGTGACGGAAGATACTTTGACTTTGGGTGGTGGGCACACAGTGCAATGCACAGATCCTGCATCATAGAAATGCACACCTGCAATACATTAATAAGAGCACACCCTTATAATTTAAGAAAAACACTATATAACTTCATTAGAAAACAAGAATAGGTACAATATCTACAAAAACCAAAAATAATAAAAACCAACAGATAGAGGCTGCTGGCAGACCCAGCCCTGAGCCAGGATGCCCTAGCCCCATGAAGCCCTCACTGAGCACATAAGTCCTGGAGCCATAAGAGCTGGGTGACAATCGAGTCTCTGGGATCCCAGGTCCTGGTGGAACAAAACTGTCCTGAAGGGGCAAGGACAAAGGAGCAACAGAGATGACCCAGCTGAGGAACGACCAGGATGGGGATGGCCTCACCCCAACTCAGCTAGGACAGGGCAGTCCCTAGGGGAGAGGACACAGGTCCCTGTGGGCATGGTGGCCTTGTCACCATCTCCTCAAATGATGCTGATAATGATGCAGACACATTCCCATGCCGGTTGCAGAAACAGCAGTCAGGGATCCTTAAAGTCGCAAGGGGAGGCTGCAGTGACTGTTTTAGCACCAAGTCCCACAGAAAGCAGCTCTGTCACACTGGGAAAGAAAATTGTCACGAGCAAATTCAGGTCAGTCTCAGAAGTGTCACATTCTCCCACAGCCACCCCATGCTCAGAATGTCCCACTCTGAGAATCTCTCAAACACAGTGGTGCCCCTTGATCCCAATGCCCCCCTTCCTGCCCTCAGGGTCTCACCATCAGGAGCTGTGAGAGACACTTCAGAGCCCTGGGCACTGTTGCTGCCTGGGGAAGACACAACAGCAGAGTTATGGGGTGGGGGAGCCCCCCTCACAGTCTCTAACCTGTACTGTCCCAAGGGTCCTAGACGTCACCTCCCCAACACCCAGACTTACAGGCAGCCTGAGAGCAGCTTTTCTTGCCTCTGCCTGTGGGAAGAAAACATTCTGTTAGAAGTCAGGGGGAAGGCTGGGTTCTGTGACCCTGAAGGAGCCCCACACTCCTGAAGTACATGGAAGTTTCCAGAACTGTGACTGAATAGCGAGGGTAGGATGAAGAAATACAGGGATGGTACATGTGCCTGGACTGGACCTACACCCCTGTGGACGTCTGTCCTCAGCAGGGACCTTCCCCTCGGACCTGTGACAGCTGGGAATCAGTCCTCATCACTAGGATCATCAGGAGATAAATGTGTCCTTCACTTTCCCACGGGCCTCACTAAAGAGTCAGTGTTAGCAAATAGGCCCCAGATGGACAAGCACCTGTGTGGGGATACGATGCCCATTAATGAGGCAGAGCACACTTCCACCTGGGCTTGACACCCAGGGAGACAGGAAACAGCCTCACCCCTTGCCCACCTGAGCACTTCCTCCAACACATCACAGCTCCAGCGACTGCAGCTGCAAGGACACCCAGGGGAGCAGTCATGCTCATGATGGCGATGTTGGTCTGAGGAGCGGGATCTGTGAGGGGAAGGTGAAATGTCAGCCTCAGGCCTGAGTCCTGACCCTGCTCAGGGACACCCTGAGGAGAGGCTCTGTGCCCACATCCCCTCCTCACCCCATCTCAGGGTCAGGGGCTCAGGCAGCGCCTGGTGCTGCACATGACATGTGTATCTCTGCTCCTCTCCAGGGTGCACAGTCAGAGCTGCCCACTTCTGGAAGGTTCCGTCCCCCGCAGGCCTGGTCTCCACAAGCTCCATGTCCTGGATCAGGTCTTCCCCGTCTTGCTGCCAGGTCAGGGTGATGTCCGCAGGGTAGAAGCCCAGGGCCCAGCACTTCAGGGTGACCTCACGGTCAGAGATGGGGTGGTGGGTCACGTGTGTCTTTGGAGGGTCTGAAGGGGAGGGTGAGAAAATTCAGGAACTTTGCATGGTCATGGGACACTCCAGCAGTGCTCATGTGACCACCCTGAGAGTGGACAGGACAGTGGGGGTGGGGAAAGGGAGAGCACCACCCCAGACACCAGCCTGGACAGAGGTATCTGGGATAATCTCCATTTCCTGGAAAGTCCCAGAATCAGGGTGGGAACCTAGGGTAGGAGTGTCCAGGGCTCTCAGGGGAGACACAGACTCAGGTGGAGGCTGATGACTCAGAAAATTCAGTCAGGCCTCCAGAGAAGGTCTCAGCCTCAAAACCAGGGAGAGCATCCTGGTTGCACCAGGTGCTGCAGGGTGTAAGGGAACAGGTGTGGGGTGTTTCAGGGAGAGGCTGGGTCCCTTATTGTCCCTTAGAGAAAGCTGGGCCTGTGGGTGAGTCAGAAGAACGAAACCTGGGGTCTCTTCCCTCTCTGGAGCAGAATGGACATTCTGACATTGCCCCATTTTCCTCCTCTCCTTGTAGGAAGCCGCCCCAGCTCACAGATCCCCTCCTTCCGGAGGCCCACGCCCGCGCCTGCGCCCTGGTACCTGCTCGTAGAAGCATCTCCTTCCCCTTCTCCAAGAACAGTTGTAGCCGGCGCACGCACGTGTCCTCCAGGAAGAACCTCCTGACGTCCGCATCAGGGACTTGTACCAACTTCCGCCAGGTGTCCTGGGCCGTGGTCCAGGAGCGCAGGTCCTCCTTCAGGCCGATGAAGTCCATGCCGTCGTAGGCGAACTGTGTGAACCCGCGGAGGAAACTCCCGTCTGGCCCCAGGGTGCAGCCACTCATTGCCTGGAAGGTGTGAGACACTAACCCCTCCCTGAGGTCAGTCCTGCCCACTTATCCTGCCCTCACCTGTCCAGCTCCGACCCACGGTGATTATACTTAAATTGAGAATCTGTTCTGGCTGGGGTGGCTCAGTGGATTGAGTGCGGGTCTGCGAACCAAAGGGTCTCTGGTTGATTCCCAGTCAAGGCACCTGCCTGGGTTGCGGGCCACGTCCCCAGTAGGGGGCGCGCGTGAGACAACCATTCTTTAATGTTTCTTTCCCTGTTTCTCCCTCCCTTCCGCTCTCTAAACATAAATAAATAAAATCTTTCAAAAATCTCCGCGGGCTCCTCCAGGGCTGGGGCAGGACGAGTCCCACAGCCTCTGGGTGACATCGGCCCGACTGAGGGGATGGAGGTCGTGACCGGACCCGGGCGGGCGTGGCTCACCGTCCTCGCTCTGATTGAAGTAGGTGCTCAGCTTGTTCAGGTTCCCTTCGTTAATCTGTGCATTGTGCGCGCAAAACCTTGACCGATGGTACCAGTAGTACGGCTTTTCCTGCTCCATCCACGGCCGCTCGGAACATGGTGCCTGCGGCTCCTGTCTCGGACTCGGGGCGTCGCTGTCGAACCGCACGATCTCCGTGTCGTCCACGTAGCCGACGACGACGTACCGGGACTTCCCACGGCCCGGTATGGACACCGCGGTGCTGATATATCTCAGGGTGTGAGTGCCTGGGGGCGGGGAGGACGCGCGCCTTGGGTCATCCGGTAAGGGCAGGGGGTGCGCGAGACAGAAAGGGGTCCAGAGGCGGAATGTGGGGTGGAAAGCGGAGGGGTGGGGTCGAGGCAGGAGTTGGCGATCTGGGCCCCGGCGCTAGAGTCACGCAGTGCTGGGTTCCTGCGCCCCCGCCGGCCCGCTCGCTCCTGCCCTGCAGAGGCCGTTTCCTCCCGACCCCGCACTCACCTGAGCAGGTCTCCGGCAGGGCCAGGGCCAGGAAGAGCAGCAGGAGCAGGGCTCCGGATCCCATGACTCAGTCCCTAAGGGTTTGGGGAGAAGGCAGTGAGCACTTTATACCCGAGCGCACGGTGACGCTGATTGGCTGCTCTAGACTCTTGAAACCCAATGGGAGTGAGAACTGGGGAAGCGTCACGAGTATCCAGGAAGTGGGACCTGCCTCAAGTTGTGAGAGGGTGAAAGAAAAACCCGTGCAGAGGGGACCTGCCAACACTGAGCTTTAACTGCCCCAGACTCTGTCCTCAGGCTGAGAGAGGCCTGTTAATTACTTGGATAACTCTTGCAGTGGTGCAGGATTATTTGAAAGTTTAAAAATAATGCATTGTTTCACTGAGTCGTGGACTTAATCCATTTGTATAATGAACTCAAGATATATTTATCTTGTTTTTAATTTTTTTATTGTTCAGTTACAGTTGATGTACGATAGTGGGTTCATGTGTACAACTGTGTGATTAGACATTTATATATCTTACGACGTCACCCCCCAATAAGTCTAGTCCCCACCTGGCACCAAACAGAGTTATTATATAACATTAATGACTGTATTCTCTGTGCTGCACTTGACTTCCTGATGACTGTTCTGTAACCACCAATGCGTACTTCTGAATCTCTTCACCTTTTTCACCCAGTCCCCCCAATCCCCCTCCCATCTGGCAACTATCAACTCTGTTCCCTGTATCTGTGAGTCTTTCTCTGTTCTGCTTGATGACTTTACTTTTTACATTTCACATACAGGGGCAATCACCTGGCGTTTGTGTTTCTCTGTCTGACTCATTTCACTCAGCACCACACCCTCCATCCATGTTGTTGCCAATGGAGAGATTTCATTCTTTTTCATGACCGAGTCATATTCTCTTGTGTATTTGTGTGTGTTTGTGTGTGTGTGTATATATATATATATATATATATATATGCAGTTACTCTCCTTTATCCATTCATCTATTGATGGACACTAGGTTGCTTCCGTATCTTGGCTTTTGTAAATGATGCTGCAATGAACGTATGGATGTGTAGTATGTCTTTTTGATGTAATGTTTTGGGCTTCCTTAGATAAATACCCAGAAGTGGAATTTCTGGATCCTTCATGTCTCTTGTTATATAGCCTTTGTTTTAAAGTCTACTTTTGTCTGTTGTATTTTTACCCCAGCTGTTTTTGTTTGCTTGTTTCCATTTTCATGAAATATCTTTTTCCATCCCTGTACTTCCAGTCTGTGTCTCTGTCTCGATCCAAATGGAGTCTCTTGTAGGTAGTACAAGTGAGGGTCTTGTTCTCTTATCTCTTCGTCCTCCACATGTCTTTCGACTAGAGCAAACCTTTCATTGCATTTAAAGTCATTGTTGATCGGTATGTATTTATTGTCCTTTTACTGTTCATATTTTTGTATATTTTTTTCTTAAAGAAGACCATTCAACATTTCTTGTAATACTGGTTTGGTGGTGAGGAACTCACATTGGAGTTTTCTCATTGGAGAAGCTCTTTGTCTGACCTTCGATTCTAAATAGTAGCCTTGCTGAGTGGAGTATTCTTTTTTTTTTTTTTTATGTCAGACGGGTAATGTGCCGCTGTCGTAACAAGGTTTGTGGGTGGCACATGTCACACAAGAGCGTGAACACCCAATCGTCACGCTTATGAACTACAAAAGGATCTGAGTGGAGTATTCTTGGTTGTAGGTCCTTGCTCTCCATCACTTGGGTGATTATTTGCCAATCTCGAGTGGCCTGAAAAGTGTTTGTTGTGGAGTCAGTTGGCAGTCTTATGGGAGCTCCATTGTCGGTAACTAACTGATTTTATCTTGAGGTTTTTAAGATTCACACTTTGTCTTTGACCTTTGCCATTTTAACTATGATGTGTCTCAGTGTGGGCCTCTTCGGGTTCATCTTGTTTGGGACTCTCTGTGCTTCCTGGATTTGTATGTCTATTTCCTTCACTAAGCAGAAAACTTTTAAGTCATCATTTTTCTCAAATCAGGTTTCAGTTCCTTGCTCTCTCTCTTCTCTTTCCAGCACCCCTATGATGCTAATGTTGGTGTGCTTGAAGTTGTCCCGGAGGCTCCTTATGTCATCCTCACTTTTTGGATTTTTTTTTTAAATGGTGATCTGATTGAGTGTTTTCTGCTTTTGTACCTTTCAAATTACTGATTTGATCCTGTGCTTCATCCAATCTTCAGTGTTTCCCTGCAATGTAATAGTTTTTTTTTTTTTTCTAATTCTTACTCAATGAATTTTTTCATTGGTTTTAGAGAGAGAGGAAGAGAGGGAGGGAGAAACACTGATGTGAGAGAGAAAAATTGATGGGTTACCACTCATCATGCCTGGAACAGGGATTTATACCACACCTAGGTATGTGCCCTGAACAGGAATTGCCCTCGCAAACTTTTCATGAATGGGATGTCGTTACAACAGAGCTACCTGAGCTGGACCACGTTGTTTTTTCTTTAAATTGAAGGTGCCTTGACCGGTGTGGCTCAGTGGGTTGCATGTGTCCCAGCAACAGAAATGTCACTGGGTCAATTCCCTATCAGGGCACATGCCTGGTACCCCAGAGGCAGCCGAACTTGATTTCCTCTTGCACATCTTTGTTTCTCTCCCTCCCATTCTCCCTTGCTTTCCCCGTCTCTAAAAATAAATAGATAAGATCTTAAAAAATATATATTGTTGGTAAGCCATTCCACCCACAAAAACATTACGACTCGCTAAAGTCTCCAATGATAGTTATTTTTTTAAATTAACAATAAAGTATATTTTCTTTAAGGTATGTACCTCATTTTTAAAACATAACACTATTGAACACTTAAGAGACTACCATATAACATGAGCCTAACTTTTAGCCAAAAAGTTTGTGTGACTCCCTTTATTGCAATATTGGCTTTATTCGGTGGTCTGGACCTAGACCCGAAATATCTCTGATGCATGTCAGTGTTCACATGTAAAAATGATGTGTCATCTACCCTGTACTCAAAAACTACTAGTTGATTGACTCATCACTGGAGGACACGTCCCTATTCCAGTGACATTGTCTATTGATGTGGCCCCAGACCCCGGTTCTGCTGTGGCAGGGACAGCACAACCTGCACTCACGCTGCCATCGATGCCCCCGCACTCCCCCAAGGGGCTGCTCCCTAAATCTGCAGGGGCCTCTCCTCTGTGAATCCCTGAGTTTGCACTGGAGCCCACACTAGAGTAAAGTGCCGGGGAGAGATGCCGAGCAGAACAGAATTGCAGCAGGAACATATCTGAGATGAGACATTATAGGCCCCCTGTTCTCTGCTAATTCCAGAATCTGGTTCCTTTGAGGGGGCTGGGAAAAGGTGGAGAGAACAATCAAGCCCAGAGAAGTAAGAGCAGGATGCATCTGAAATTTCACCTCTTGATACCACAGATTCCTGAGTGCAGGGGCTACTCTGGGCCTTGTGGGGACCAGGACAGGCAAAATGACTCCTGTTGCTGTCAGATGGGGACACCCAGAGGAGAATGAGATAAAAACTCAGACACAAGAACTACTCAGCCGTAGGAAAACACCAAACACTGCTCTTTGTGACAACATGGAAGGACCCTGAGAATATCATGCTAAGTGAAAGAAGCCAGAGAGAAACAATTAAGAACCCTATGATGTCACTCACACGAGGGATATAAAACTGAAGCTCATGGACACAGACAGCAGTGTGGTGGTTCCCAAGGGAAGGGGGTTGGGGGAGGAAGGGCCTAACACATGGTGACGGAAGATGCTTTGACTTCGGGTGGTGGGCACACAGTGCAAGGCACAGATCCTGCATCATAGAAATGCACACCTGAAACCTAAGTGACCCTATTCACAAATGCACCCTAATACATTAATAAAGACATACACCTATCATTTAATATGAATACCCCAATAATTTTATTTTTAAAAAGCCAGAATAGTTACAATATCTACAAAAACAAAGAAACCACAAATACTCAAAAGATAGAGGCTGTGGGCCAGACCCAGGTTGAGCCCAGGCTGACACAGCCACATGAAGCCCTCACTGAGCACAGCCCTGGAGCCACGACAAGGCCTGGGTGACACTCAAGTCCCTGTGATCCCAGATCCTGGTGGGACAATGTTCTCCTGAAGCAGCAAGGACAAAGGAGCAACAAAGCTGACCCAGCCGAAAAATGACCAGGATATGTATGGCCTCACCCCAACTTGGCTAGGACAAGACAGTCCCCAGGGGAGAGGATGCAGGTCCTGCTGGGGATGGTGTCCTTGTCACCATCTCCTCACATGACACTGAGAAGGATGCAGACACGTTCAAATGCTGGTGGCAGATACAGCAGTCAGGGATCTTTAAAGTCCCAAGGAGATGCTGCAATGACTGTTTCTAGCACCAAGACCCACAGAAAGCAGCTCTGTCACACAGGGATAGAAAGTTGTCATGAACAAACTCAGGTCAGTCTCAGAAGTGTCACATTCCCCCACAGCCCACCACATGCTCAGAATGTCCCACTCTGAGAATCCCCAAAACCCAGTGGTGTCCTTCTGTCCCAATGGTCCCCACTTCCTGCCCTCAAGGTCTCACCATCAGGAGTTGTGAGAGGCACATCAGAGCCCTGGATACTGTCCCTGCCTGGGGAAGACACAACAGTAGAGTTATGGGGTGGGGGAGCCCCCCTCACAGACTACAGCCTGCACTGTCCCAAGGGTCCCAGACGTCACCTCCCCAACACCCAGACATACAGGCAGCCTGAGCGTAGCTCTCCCTGCCTCTGCCTGTGGGAAGAAAACACTCTGTGAGCAGTGAGGGGGAAGGCTGGGTCCCATGACCCTAAAGGAACCTCATAGTCCTGAAGCACAGGGAAGTTTCCAGAAGTGTGAGTGAATCCCGAGGGTAGGACCAGGAAGTACAGGGAAAGTACATGTGTGTGGAATGGACCAACCACCTGTCTGGATGTCTGCCCTCAGAGGGACATTCCCCTCTGATCTGTGACAGCTGAAAATCAGTCCCCATTGCTAGAGTCATGAGGTGATAAATGTGTCCTTCACTTTCCCACGGGCCTCACTAAAGAGTCAGTGTTGGCAAATAGGCCCCAGATGGACAAGCACCCGTGTGGGGATACGATGCCCATTAAGGAGGCAGAGCACACTTCCACCTGGGCTTGACCCCCAGGAGACAGGAAACAGCCCCACCCCTTGCTCACCTGAGCACTTCCTTCTCCACAGCACAGCTCCAGCAGCTGCAGCTCCAAGGAGACTCAGACCAGCAGCGATGCCCACATTGGTGACGGTGATGTTGGTCTGAGGTGGGGGTTCTGCAAGGGGAAGTTGGGAGGTCAACCTCAGGCCTGAGTCCTGACCCTGCTCAGGGACACCCTGAGGAGAGGCTCTGTGCCCATGTCCCCTCCTCACCCCATCTCAGGGTCAGGGACTCGGGCAGCGCCTGGTGCTGCACATGGCAGGTGTATCTCTGCTCCTTTCCAGGGGGCACAGTCAGAGCTGCCCACTTCTGGAAGGTCCCATCCCCTGCAGGCCTGGTGTCCACAAGCTCCATGTCCTGGGTCAGGTCCTCCCCATCACACTGCCAGGTCAGGGTGATGTCCGCAGGGTAGAAGCCCAGGGCCCAGCACCTCAGGGTGACCTCATGGTCAGAGATGGGGTGGTGGGTCATGTGTATCTTTGGAGGGTCTGAGGGGAGAGTGAGAAAATTCAGGAACTTTGCGTGGTCATGGGACACTCCAGCAGTGCTCATGTGACCACCCTGAGAGTGGACAGGACAGCGGGGGTGGGGGAAGGGAGAGCAACACCCAAACACCAGGCTGGACAGGGGCACTTGGGATAATCTCTATTTCCTGGAAAGTTCAATAATGAGGGTAGGAACCTAGTGTAGGAGTGTCCAGGGCTCTCAGGGGAGACACAGACTCAGGTGGAGGCTGATGACTCAGAAAAGTTGGAGTCAGGCCTCCAGAGAGGGTCTCAGTGGGAGAACCAGGGCCAGTGTCCTGGTGCACCAGGTGCTGCAGAGTGCAAGGGAACTGCTCTCCAGTATTTCACAGAGAGGCTGGGTCCCTTCCTGTCCTTTAAAGAAAGCTGGGCCTGAGAGTGCGTCACACAATAAGAAACCTGGGGGACTCTTCCCTCTCCTGAGCAGGAGGGACATTCTGACTCTGACCCATTTTCCTCCTCTCGTGGTAGGAAACTGCCCCAGCCCACAGATCCCGTCCTCGGGGAGGACCCGCCCTGGTACCTGCTCCAAGCAGCGTCTTCTTCCCCTTCTCCAGGAACAGGCGGAGCCGGTGCGCGCACGTGTCCTCCAGGAAGAACCCCCGGACGTCCGCGTCAGGGACACGCACCAAGTTGCTCCAGCTGTTCCCCGCGGCAGGGGTCCAGGAGCGCAGGTTCCCGTTCAGGGCGAGGCAGTCGGTGCCGTTGTAGGCGAATCGACTGTACCCGCGGAGGAAGCGCCCGTCGGAGCTCACGTCGCAGCCGGTCGTTTCCTGCCAAGTGTGCGACACTGACCCCGTCCTGATGTCAGCACCGGCCACTTAACCAGGCCGGTAGGACGGTAGTGCCCGACCCACAGCCGTGGTGACCAAACCTAAACTCAAATGACACCAAGTAAAGATACCCGCGGGCTGTTCCGTGGTTGGGACATCGACGGGTCCCACGGTGTCGGGGAAACGCTCAGACCCTCAGACTCGGGGCGACCCGGCCCGTCCGTGGGGGTGAGGGTGGTGCGTGGACCCGGGCGCGCCTGCTCACCGCGCTCGCTCTGGTTGTGGTGGGCGAGCAGGTTGTTCAGGTTCGCTCTGCTCCACTGTTGGTTGTGCTTGATTTCCCGCGTGTGCTCGTCCCAAAATTGTGCGTCCTCCTGCTCCACGCACGGCACCCGCGGCTCCAGCCTGGGACTGGTGGCGTCGCTGTCGAAACGCATGACCTCCGTGTCGTCCACGTAGATGACCACGATGTAGCGGTGCTTCCCGTGGCCGGGTCCGTACATGGCGGCGTGGAAGTATCTCAGGCTGTGGCGGCCTGGGGGAGGGAAGGACGTGCGTCCTGGGTCCACGGTGGGGCCGGCAGGGGCGGTGGCCCGGAGGGGGGCTGTGGGATGGAACGAAAGCAGGACAGTGGTTGAAAGGAGAGGCCGGGGAAGGGGACAGGGCTGGAGCCTGAATCCGAGGTCTGGGGCCTGGGTCGGGGGTCGTCTGTTCCCTCCGCGTCCCCTCGCTCCTGCCCCGCAGAGGCCGTTCCCTCCCGACCCCGCACTCACCGGCCGGGGTCTCGATCAGCGCCAGGGCCCCCGAGATGAATAGAAGTGTTCGCGGTCCCATGATCCAAATCTGGGTAGAGTGAGTTCAGCTTCCCGGTATCGATTTATGCGGGGAACCCCCGTGACGCTGATTGGCTGCTCTTTAGTTCGTTCACCCAATGGCCGTGAGGATTTGGTTTGACCCGGGAGTGTTCAGGCCCGGGACCTCCTGCTGTACAAAGAGCCCTCTGCGCACCCCGGAGCCCCCACCGTCCGCTGGCCGCCTGCTGCAGCCAGGCTATATAAGCAGACAGAGGAGGTAGTTATGGGTTCTCCTCCAACTATTTATGCTCCTCATTCCGCTGACTCTTTACTGGCCTCTCATCCCACCCGACTTGTCTCTGTGCGTCCACTGGCTTCTTAGGAAGTGTCCTGCTCTCTGCACCTGATATCACTTTAACTCGGTGTGATCACCTTAACCCGGCAACTGTTACCCTCTTTACAGGGTGCAGACGGTTGTGTTGTGCTGCCTGACCACCTACGTGTTCCCAGGAGTGATTTATGGGAAACTCCTGTTGATGCTGCTGCTGTAATTTGGTTACAGAGGGATCTTATCTGAGAGATGAACGGGGATATTACTGAGCAGCACACACAGTCACTTCCATGGTGGACATCATCGAAAGCTCCCATCGACTGGAAGTAAAACCTGCCCAAAAGCGAACTAACTGCTCTAACTCGGGCTTGTCACCTGGAGAAAGATCCAGTAGCCAGTGTTTACACTGAGCGTCCTGTGCACCTGGTGTAGCTCATGACCGTGGGATGATGTGAAAGTGCAGAGGCCTTCTTTGTTCCTCAGGGCAGCCCATAAAGAAGAGGAAAGAGGCAGAGAAACTACACGGGACTCATGTTTCTGGTGGGAGCACTCAGCAGGAAAAGAAGAGGAGCTGTTTCGAACCCACTGCAAAATCTGAACAAACAGGTAGACAGAGCGGCAGTGTTGGATCCATGCTGGTTTTCTAAATCAGAGTGCAGCCCGGATGCTGTGTAACAGTATCTGTGGGGAACCACACCAGTGGATGTCAGATGTGCTCTCAGGCGGATGAAAACATGCAAATAATGAGAACGATCCAGAACAACTGTTGAGAAATCAACTGCAGCCAAGTGTTAACAGTTGTAGCACCTGGGTAAGGGGGACATGATGTACATTTGAAAAGATTTCAAGTCAAGAATTTAAAAAATAAAAATAATTTGTGGACATTAAATTATTTATTTTTTAAGCACCAAGGAACCGCATTGCATCGTTTGCGGTTCCTTAGTGGTAAGTAGATTTTTTTTTATCGGTCACATGTTACTGTCTTTTGAAAATAAAAGTAGTTTGTACAATTTTGTAAAAGAAGCTGCAGGTGAAATAAAGATAATTTTATGTAAGTAAGCACTGAAACACATCACCTAGAGAAAACCTGCACTCAAAGAAAGCTAAGAAAAATTCTCTGGAGTGTATATGCATAACACATTTACATGAAAGATGATAATTTACCGAATTGGCCATCCTGGGGATACATGGGTAATCTACACTTTAAGAAATGTTCACATGTGGAAAGTAGCACCTCATTGGAACAACCCTTATTTTATGTGTCACATGTCAGCATATGGGAGAGACATGAAAATAATAAAGACACAAAATAATATAGAAAGCATATCTCCATTTCCTAGGATTGTCTTCATCTAGGGGACAAAGTCTGCATCATTGTTTGGACAGGTATTGCTCACATTCACATTGAAATGGAATTTATGGAAATACTTCAATGTTCCTAAAGAAAGGACATTCCCTTCAACAGCTGCCCTAGTCAGTGGGGAAACTTAATTTTTCTATAATTTTATGGATCTTTATCAAGTTCATCATATTCTGGATGGACTTGAAGATCTTCCAGTGAAACACCCGTTTCAAATTGAGCTTGTAAGGTCGTTACAGATTTTACGTAATCAATGGTACTGAAGACTTAATTCCTGAATAGAGTAGTTCTGGTTGCTGTTGAAGGTGTCTTCTCTATATTTACCATCTCAATTGTGGTTTTGACACCTCGAGAGCAGACCCAGGAGTTCTAGGTCCCTGAGGACCAGCAGGGAGAGGCTGATGCTGGGGAAACAGGAAACCAAAACCTGAGCTGTCTGCATCAGCCACAGGTGAGAATATAAAAAGGGCAGTCACGTAAGTGTAAAAATGGATTTCAGCACATAGGAGGTGACACAGGTGACCGCCAGCATCATGACGGTGTGGGTGGCTGTGGTCGGTGGAAGGCATTGGCGGTGGCTGCAGGGGGTGAGTGTGCTGCAGCCTCTGGTGATGTCTGTGCAGGTGAAGCACCATGGTGACGCTGGACCAGACCACGAGGACAGTGAACCTGACATCAGAACATGACCACAAGATGGCAATATCTGCACTGGATTTCGAGGGTGAAATTGAACACTCTCCTTTGCTGTTGGTATCATTTTGCCCATTCTTTGGAGCAGTGACTTTCACAGGTGCAGAGATATTCACTAAGAAACGAGCATCCAGCAGATGGAACAGGAAGGACGGAGGGGCTTGGGGTTCCTTCTCTGAGCATCGTCTTCCCCACTCCCCTGGGGTTGAGTGTGAGGAACTGGTAGGTGCTCAGGACTCAGACGGAGCCCATGGTGGTGCCAGGAGCCACTCTCTGTACATAACAGATACATTTATACCCAAGACTGGATGGGGGATGGGGGAGGCGATCCTCAAAGCCAAAGCTGTCATTGTGTGGGGAATCCCAGAGGAGAGAAGACCATGAGATTGGCCACGGCCATGTGGGTGAGGGTCACAGGTGTCGGCCTCTGCCCGCATCCAAGCAAGAGTGAGAGATGCTGTGGGAGAAGAGAATGACAGAGGTCACAGCCCCAACCCCCATCTGCAAAGGAAGATGGTTTTCAGAGCCACCTGCCCTGGGGTTCTGGGACACGGACCTGAAAAGACATGGACAGAGCTTCTCAGTGTCCTGGGGCCAATAGGAGGCCATGCTGGTGTGGACACCAGCAGTCTTCCTACGTGACCACCAGGGGACGGACTCCTGTTCTTCTCCTGAGAGAGAAGACACTGTCGTGCTCCACGGAAATGGCTTTACCTGCAGACAATGCACCTGAACCAGGTACACCACTCCCCATTATCATTGTGTATTTATTCTATTTACTTTTATCTTCCGACTCTGCACTACAGTGTTGGGTCCCTGGATTCCGGACCACGTCTTTCGTGGTCAGCAGTGTGGCTGACCCACAATGGGAGTGAAATACCAGGTCCTGAGTGTGTGAGTGTGTGACAGGGGACACATCCAAGAGATCACTGACCGCCCCCTCCCAACACCTTAGAGTTCATGGTCACCCTGCCTATTATGAGAATGTGCCGTCTTGGCCTGGTAGCTCAGTTGGTTTGAGCATCATCTCCATAAACCAAGGTTGTGGGTTCAAGCCCTGGTTGGGTCACGTGCAGGAAGCAACTGACTTCTCACGTGGCTGTTTCTCTCTCTCTCCCTTCCTCTCTGTAAAGTCAGTGGAAGGGAAACAACCCTCAGACAAAGATTCAAGAAAATTAAACAGAGAATGGAGCAAGTCAAAGAAATATTTATTTTTCTTCATTTTAGAGAGATGTTCAGATTAACAGCGATGTGTTTGTGCACACATATTTATGTGCACGTATATATGTGTCCCCAACTCCAGGATCGATCCCACAGCCCCGCTGACACCCGGCACTGCCCTGCCCTGCCCTGCCCTGCCCCAGACTCTAATCCCACATGTCAGTTCCTCCATCTGTCCAGTGCGGGGCGCTCACCTGCGCGGCTCCATGTGGGACGCTTGCCTCTGGCCTCCCCGAACCAAACGGACCCGCGCACCCCCTTCCACAGCCCCTGCGGGCTTCCATCACACCTCCCGGGGACGCCCGGTGAGCGCAAGACCCGCAGCCCCTCGACCACCCGTCCCCCAAGCGCAGGCCAGGCGCCTCCATGGGGGCAGGGGGCGAAGAGTCCACCGCAGAGTGCAGGGTGGTCACACATGCTGCTGAACTTTCCGTGGGGCGTGGAGACGGACCTTGCAGGTGAGGGGCTTCAGGGATAACCCCCTTGCACGGACGGTGGCCAGCAGCCCGGCACGGTCACACTTGGGGACAGCGCCCCACCCAGAGTCAGAACACTGGGGCAGATGGGGCCTGGGTGTCCAGGGAATGCACCATCCAGCCCCGCCTCCCGCCCCGGCCCCAGCGCGGAGACCTGCGGGGAGGCGGCTCCTCGAGACTCGGACTCGCCGGTTCAAGCTGTTCCTGGAGAAAAGGGACACGGGGGACCCTGGGCACAGCCCTACACTCCTACAACAGTGTCAGAGGCCGCGTCCCCTCGTGTCTGAGTCCTTGTGCGTCCCAACGGGGTCTTGTCAGCATTGTGACTCAGCATGACACGCGCAACTCGAGGACAGCAGGGACGAACTAGGTCGAAGCACACAGGGTATGACTCCGCACAGGTGAACACAGCAGCAGGGTTGGCGTTGCCTCTGAGATGTCATGCAAGCTGAGTTTGTTCTGTGGGGAGGGGCAGGGCGGTGTGGAGAAGGCCGTGGTGAGAGGGACTCAGTCAGGGTGGGGGGACGGAGACCTCCCGTGGTGGGGAAGGGCCAGGGCTCTCTCCACAGCCGCTTCTGTGAGACTCTTAGCCTGTCTGAGCACCTGCCAGGGCCCCAACTCCTACCGCCGTCCTCTGTGGGTCTACCATTATTTTTCCAAAAGCCATTTATTGATCTATTTTAGAAAGAACCAGAGGGAGGCGGGAGAGAGGGTCAGCGCGAGAGAGAGACATAGATTGGTTGTCCTACTTATTTGTGCATTTATTGGTTGATTCTTTTTTAAAAAAAGATTTTATTTATTCATTTTTTAGAGAGAGGGGAAGAGAAGGCGAAAGAGAGGGAGAGGAACATCAATGTGTGGTTGCCTCTCGTGCGCCCCCTACTGGGGACCTGGCCAATGCTGGTAGCTCTTCCATGGGAATGGAACTGGTGACCCTTTGGGTTGCAGCCCGTGTTCAATCCACTGAGCTACACCAGCCAGGGCTGTACATTACTTTTTAGATATAATACTTTTTAACACTTATAGACTAAAGTTCCCATGAGCTTAACATTATATGCTCAGAGACACCAAAACGTTTGTGTGACTCACTTTATTGTGATAGGTGCTTTACAAAGTCGGTCTACACATGAAACCAAAATATCGCCAAGGAAGGTCTGGATTCCAGATGTAAAAATGGAGTGTCATTTACCCAGGACTCAAAGCAACTGCTTGAATGACTCATCATTGTACAATACCATAGAAACATACAAGTAAATCCTATATGATCCTATTAACCAATGCCAGTCCAATACATTTGGTAAAACACACACCAATAAGTTAATTAAGAAAACAAAAACAGGTTCAATATCTACAAAAACAGAGAAATAATAAATAACCAAAACATAGGGGCTGTGGGCCAGACCCAGGTTGAGCCCAGGCTGATGCCGCCACAGGAAGCCATCCTGGAGCCATGACAAGAACCAGGTGACACCAAAGTCTCTGGGATCCCAGGTCCTGGGGGACAAAGTTCTCCTCAACTGGCAAGGACAAAGGAGCAACAGAGATGACCCAGCTCAAGAATGACCAGGATGGGGATGGCCTCACCTCAACTCTGTGAGGACAGGACAGTCTTCAAGGGAGAAGTTGCAGGTCCCTCTGGGGAGGGTGGCGTGGTGATCCGTTCATCACTGAAACTGATAAGAACACAGATATGTTCCAATGCAGGTTGCAGAAACAGCAGTCAGGGATCCTTAACGTCCTAAGGGGAGGCTGCAATGACTGTTTTAGCACCAGATCCCCCACAAGGCAGCTCTGTCACACAGGGATAGAAAGTTGTCATGAACAAACTCAGGTCAGTCTTAGAAGTGTCACATTCTCCCACAGCCACTGTCTGCTCAGAATGTCCCATTCTGAGAATCCCCAAAACCCAGTTGTCCCCCTCAGTCCCAATGCCCCCCACTTCCTGCCCTCAGGGTCTCACCATCAGGAGCTGTGAGAGACACATCAGAGCCCTGAGCACTGTCGCTGCCTGAGGAAGACACAACAGCAGAGTTATGGGGTGGGGGAGCCCCCCTCACAGTCTCCAGCCTACTTTCTCCCAAGGGTCCTAGATGTCGCCTCCCCAACACCCAGACTTACAGGAAGCCTGAGAGTAGCTCTTCCTGCCTTTGCCTGTGGGAAGAAAACACTCTGTGAGAAGTCAGGGGGAAGGCTGGGCCCCATGATCCTAAAGGAGCCCCACACTCCTGAAGCACAGGGAAGTTTCCAGAGCTGTGAGTGAACACCTAGGGTAGAATCAGGAAATACAGGGAAAGTACATCTGCCGGACTGGACCTACTACCCCTCTGGATGTCTGTCCTCAGCAGGGACCTTCCTCTCTGAACTGTGACAGCTAGGAATCAGTCTCCATTGCTAGAATCATCAGGTGATAAATGTGTCTGTCACTTTCCCACGGGCCTCACTAAAGAGTCAGTGTTAAGAAATAGGCCCCAGATGGGCAAGCACCCGTGTGGGGATATGATGCCCATTAAGGAGGCAGAGCAGACTTCCACCTGGGCTTGACCCCCAGGGAGACAGGAAACGCAGCCCCACCCCTTGCCCACCTGAGCACTTCCTTCTCCACAGCACAGCTCCAGCAGCTGCAGCTCCAAGGAGACTCAGACCAGCAGCGATGCCCACATTGGTGACGGTGATGTTGGTCTGAGGAGGGGGGTCTGTGAGGGGAAGGTGAGAGGTCAACCTGAGGCCTGAGTCCTGACTCTGCTCAGGGACACCCTGAGGAGAGGCTCTGTGCCCACGTCCTCTCCTCACCCCATCTCAGGGTCAGGGGCTCGGGCAGTCCCTGGTGCTGCACATGACATGTGTATCTCTGCTCTTCTCCAGGGGGCACAGTCAGAGCTGCCCACTTCTGGAAGGTTCCGTCCCCGGCAGGCCTGGTGTCCACAAGCTCCATGTCCTGGATCAGGTCCTCCCTGTCATGCTGCCAGGTCAGGGTGATGTCCGCAGGGTAGAAG
The DNA here is from genome assembly GCA_007922815.1 of Macrotus californicus. NCBI lineage: Eukaryota > Metazoa > Chordata > Mammalia > Chiroptera > Phyllostomidae > Macrotus > Macrotus californicus. The sequence continues at coordinate 27,225 of VMDR010011921.1, forward strand.
CCCAGGGCCCAGCACCTCAGGGTGACCTCATGGTCAGAGATGGGGTGGTGGGTCACGTGTGTCTTTGGAGGGTCTGAGGGGAGGGTAAGAAAATTCAGGAACTTTGCATGGTCCTGGGACACTCCAGCAGTGCTCATGTGACCACCCTGAGAGTGGACAGGACAGCGGGGTTGGAGGAAGGGAGAACACCTCAACATCAGCCTGGACAGAGTCATCTGGGATAATCTCTATTTCCTGGAAAATTCCAGAATCAGGGTGAGAACCTAGGGTAGGAGTGTCCAGGGCTCTAAGGGGAGACACAGACTCAGGTGGAGGCTGATGACTCAGAAAACTGGGAGTCAAGCCTCAGCCCAGGAACGCCAGGAGCATCCACGTGCACCAGGTGCTGCAGGGTGTAAGGGAACCGCTGTGGGGTGTTTCAGGGAGAGGCTGGGTCCCTTCTTGTCCTTTAGAGAAAGCTGGGCCTGGGGGTGAGTCACACAATAAGGAAACCTGGGGGACTCTTCCATCTCCCGAGCAGGAGGAACATTCTGACTCTGACCCATTTTCCTCCTCTCGTGGTAGGAAACCGCCCCAGCCCACAGATCCCCTCCTCGGGGAGGCCCCGCCCTGGTACCTGCTCGGAGCAGCGTCTCCTTCCCCTTCTCCAGGAACAGGCGGAGCCGGTGCGTGCATCTGTTCTCCAGGAAGAACCCCCGGACGTCCGCGTCAGGGACACGCACCAAGTTGCCACAGCTGTTCCCTGCGGCAGGGGTCCAGGAGCGCAGGTTCCCGTTCAGGGCGAGGCAGTCGGTGCCGTTGTAGGCGAATCGACTGTACCCGCGGAGGAAGCGCCCGTCGGAGCTCACGTCGCAGCCGGTCGTTTCCTGCCAAGTGTGCGACACTGACCCCGTCCTGATGTCAGCACCGGCCACTTAACCAGGCCGGTAGGACGGTAGTGCCCGACCCACAGCCGTGGTGACCAAACCTAAACTCAAATGACACCAAGTAAAAATCCCCGTGGGCTGTTCCGTGGTTGGGACACCGGCGAGTCCCACAGTGTCGGGGAAACGCTCAGACCCTCAGACTCGGGGCGACCCGGCCCGTCCGTGGGGGTGGGGGTGGTGCGCGGACCCGGGCGCGCCTGCTCACCGCGCTCGCTCTGGTTGTGGTGGGCGAGCAGGTTGTTCAGGTTCGCTCTGCTCCACTGTTGGTTGTGCTTGATTTCCTGCGTGTGCTCGTCCCAAAATTGTGCGTCCTCCTGCTCCACCCCCGGCTGCTCCACGCACGGCACCCGCGGCTCCAGCCTGGGACTGGCGGCGTCGCTGTCGAAACGCATGACCTCCGTGTCGTCCACGTAGATGACCACGATGTAGCGATGCTCCCCGCGGCCGGGTCCGTACATGGCGGCGTGGAAGTATCTCAGGCTGTGGGGGCCTGGGGGCGGGAAGGACGTGCGTCCTGGGTCCACGGTGGGGCCGGCAGGGGCGGTGGCCCGGAGGGGGGCTGTGGGATGGAACGAAAGCAGGACAGTGGTTGAAAGGAGGGGCCGGGGAAGGGGACAGGGCTGGAGCCTGAATCCGAGGTCTGGGGCCTGGGTCGGGGGTCATCTGTCCCCTCCGAGTCCCCTCGCTCCTGCCCCGCAGAGGCCGTTCCCTCCCGACCCCGCACTCACCGGCCGGGGTCTCGATCAGCGCCAGGGCCCCCGAGATGAATAGAAGTGTTCGCGGTCCCATGATCCAAATCTGGGTAGAGTGAGTTCCGCTTCGCGGCAACGATTTATGCAGGGAACCCCCGTGACGCTGATTGGCTGCTCTTTAGTTCGTTCACCCAATGGCCGTGAGGATTTGGTTTGACCGGGGAGTGTTCAGGCCCGGGACCTCCTCCTGTACAAAGAGCCCTCTGCGCACCCCGGAGCCCCCACCGTCCGCTGGCCGCCTGCTGCAGCCAGGCTATATAAGCAGACAGAGGAGGTAGTTAGGGGTTCTCCTCCAACTATTCATGTTCCTCATTCCGCTGACTCTTTACTGGCCTCTCATCCCACCCGACTTGTCTCTGTGCGTCCACTGGCTTCTTAGGAAGTGTCCTGCTCTCTGCACCTGATATCACTTTAACTCGGTGTGATCACCTTAACCCGGCAACTGTTACCCTCTTTACAGGGTGCAGACGGTTGTGTTGTGCTGCCTGACCACCTACCTGTTCCCAGGAGTGATTTACGGGAAACTCCTGTTGATGCTGCTGCTGTAATTTGGTGCAGAGGGATCTTATCTGAGAGATGAACGGGGACCTTACTGAGCAGGATACGCAGTCACTTTCATGGTGGACATAATCGAAAGCTCCCATCGACTGGAAATAAAATCTGCCCAGCACGCTGAATTCATTGCTCTAACTCGGGCTTGTCATCTGGACAAAGATCTGGTAGCCGATGTTTACACTGAGGATCATATGCACTTCGTTAGCTCATGACCGTGGGATAAAGCGGAAGTGGGGAGGCCTCCTCACTTCCTAAACCCCCTCTCATTGCACAACCATCCTCTGTTCCCTGCGTCTATGAGTCTGTGTCTGTTCTGCTCCATGACTTTACTTTTTAGATTCCACACAGAAGTGCAGTGACCTGGCGTTTGTCTTTCTCTGTCTGACTCATTCACCCAGCACCACCCCCTCCATGCACGTTGTTGCCAATGGCCAGCCTTCATTCACGTTTATGGCTGAGGCATATTGTATTGTACACACACACTCCCTCTATTTTATCCATTCATCTATTGAGGGACACCTAGGTAGCTTCCACATCCTGCCTTTTGTTAATAATGCTGCAATGAACATAGGCGTGTGTATGTCTTTTTGATGTAGTGTTTTGGGTTTCTTCAGATAAATACCGAGAAGTGGAATGGCTGGGACCTTATTCGTCTCTTGCTATGCCTTTGTTTTAAAGCCTAGGTTGTCTAGTGTAAGTATATCTACCCAGCTTTTTTTTTGTTTGTTTGTTTCCATTCCCATGAGATATCTTTCTCCATCTTCTTACCTTCAGTCTGTGTGGCCTTTTGATCTGAATTGAGTCTCCTGCAGATGGCATATACAATGTCTTCTTTTCTTATCCATTCAGCCACCGTATGTCTTTTGATTAGGGCAATTAATTCATTTGCACTTATAGCAATTTTTGATAGGTAGTTATTGCCTTTTTGTTATTCTTATTTATTATTATTTTTCTTCTTCTTAAAGAAGACCCTTTAGCATTTCTTGTAATACTTCTTTGGTGGTGGTAAAGGCCACAGCTTGAGCCAAAACTGGCCTTATGGAAAAGTTACGGAAAGGGCCTGGGTGAGCCTGCACATCGAGCGGGTGCAGGACCTCAGAGAATCACTAGGATGGGGTGAACAGTGTGAGCTAGGGTGAAGGAGACTCAGACATGGCTCCCATCTGCCAGCTCTGAGGGGCAAGGGCTCAGAAAAGGAACAGTGGCCTCTGCTAGCGCTTCTGTCTGGGAGAAAGCTGCCCTCCCAGCTCTTGACCTGATGCTAGACAATCGGTTCATCTCATATGTCACTGGTGTCTTTGAGTTGTGACCTGGTGCTGGAGCTTAGAGGGAGTGAGCCTGAGTAAGTCCATGCACTGGCCTTTAAGAAGGACTGCTGGGGATGCCAGAAGCCTCTGTCTCACTCAGCCACAGTCCCCGCTCATTTTTCAAGAAGAAGTGTAGACCTGTCTTCCTGGCACTGGAACCCTGGGCTGTGGGGCCTAGTGTGAGACGGGGGACCCCTCCCTCCTCAGGAAAAACCTATGCATTGGAGATATCTCTCTGATTTTCATCTACCACGCGTGTCTGTGGCACCAGTCCATTCAGTGTCTCCACCCTTCCTACCATTTTGATGTGGCTTCTTAATTCCCATGTTGTAGGACTCCCGTTCAGCTGGATTTCAGATGGTTCTGAATGATGATTGTTTATAGTGTAGTTGTGATTTTGATGTAGTTGTAGGGTCATGAAAATACCACATTTACCTTCACAGCCATCTTGGCCAGAAACTAAAATTTTTAAAAATGTCTATTTAAGGAAGATGATTGAGTAAAGGTAATAATTTTCAATCCTTCAACCATGTCGTTCTTTTTTATTTTTTATACATATTTTATTGGTTAT
>VMDR010011922.1:0-27347 GCA_007922815.1 Macrotus californicus
TTAAAAAATTCTGTAGAGTTCAACAGGTTAAGGATCACTGGGTTAATAATTTCTTAGCTGTTTACTCAAGCAAAAAGAAAACCAAGAACTAATCTTTGTATAAAAATAACACCATTTATATTTAAATTCAATAGTATAAGAAAACCAAAAGAAAAAATAAAAAAAGTGATTTTACTGTTAGCTTAGAAAACCCCTGGCTGGAATTACTCCTTGCTGATCTGTGAAGGTATGGTAATATTATATTTTATTTTTATCATCTAAAGCACATGCTTTATTCATATTGCCTTAGTTTTTATCTAATATCCTTTTATTTCCTTGTGGTAAAACTGGCACACGAGGTTCCGTACATCTCAGATGGAGGGCAACATGATGTAATTTGGTCACCCTGCCCAGCTGTCACTGCTTGAAGTCTCGTTGCAGTCCATCACCACACAACTGGTCCCCTTCAGCCCTTTCACTCTCCCCTGCCCCCTTCTTCCCCCCCACCCCCCACCGTCCCTCCAGGGTGGTTCTCTGTATCTAGGAGTTGTCTTAGCATAACATCCTCAAGGTCCATCCACGGTGTTGCAAACAGCAGGACTTTTTTTTTTTAATGGCCAAGTAGAATAGGTAATGTGGGTAAAATATGAACTTTTTAAACTAAATTTACTCATTAGTCCCAACATTTTATACTATCTTCAGGGTTTTCCATATCATTACATCATCGGCAAATGGTGATAGCTTTACTTCTCCCCTTTCAATTTGAATGCCTTTTGTTTCTTTTTCTTCTTAGCTCTGGCTAGCACTTCCCATACCGTGTTGCATCACAAGGGTAAGAGTGGGCATGGTCCCCTTGCTCCAGGTGTTAGGAGTAAAGCTTTCAGCATTTCCCTGTTTTTGTATCATGGTTAGCTGAGGGTTTGTCACATATAACCTCTGTTTTGTTAAGAAGTCTTCCCTCCCTATACTCTTTGTTGTTTTTAATCATAAGCGGAAGTTGTTTTTTCTGCATCTATGAGATGAAGATATGATTTTTATCATTCATTCTGCTAAAATGTGGTCATGGCACTGATTGACTTCTGAATGCTGAACCATTCTTTCAGTTCTGAAGTAAGTCCCATTTAATCATGATGTATAATCCTTTAATGTATTGTTGAATTAGGTTTGCTGTATCTTTGAGGGTGTTAGCATCTATGTTCAACAGCTACATTGGCCTGTATAATTCTCTCTTGATGTGGTATCCTTGTCTGGTTCTGATGTAAGGAAAATTCTAGCCTTTAAAATGAATTGGGAAAAGTTCCCTCTTTTTTAAGTTTTTGGAAGAGTTTGAGAAAGACAGATATTAAATCTTCTGTGAATGTTTGGTAGAATTCCCTCATGAAGCCAAGTAAGTGGTCCTGGACTTTTGTTTGCCAGGGTGATTTTTTTCTATTACTGATTCATTTTCCTTCCTAGTAATTGGACTATGCAGATTTATTGTTACTTTGCTCATTATGGTTCACTCTTAGAAGATTGTGTGTTTCTAGGAATTTAATCATTTCTTATAGGCTGTCCAACTTGTTGGTGTGTGGTAGTAGTTTCTTACGATCTTCTGTATTTCAGTAGTATCAGTTTTAAGTTCTCTTTTATCCCTGGTTTTATTTATGGAACCCTATTTCTTTTCTTTTTTTTTCTTGGTGAGTATAGCTGAAAGTTTTTCAGTTTTGCTTATCTTTTCAAAGAACCAATTCTTGGTTTCATTGATCAAAGATTCCATTGTTTTCCCATCTCAATCTTTATTATTTCCTTTCTCTCACTATCTCTGGGCTCTGTTTGTTTTTTCTCTACTTACTTTAGGAATAATGTTAGATTATTTATTTGAGATTTTTCTTGTTTCTCTAGATAGTCCAGTATTACTATGACTTTCCTCTTATAACTGTGTCTGCTCCATCCCATAGGCTTTGGAAAGTCCTATCTGCCTTTTCATTCATCTTGAGCTACGTTTTGATTGCCCCCCTGATTTTTTTGTCAATACATTGGCTGTTGAGTAGCATGTTTTTTTAGTCTTTACATATTTGTGATTTCTCCTGTTTCCTCTTTGAGGTTGATTACCAGTTTCATAGTCTGAGAAGATACTTGTTATAATTTCAGACTTCGTAAATATATTGAGACTTCTTTTATGGCCTATCATATGATCTATCCTGGAAAACATTATAGTAGTATAAGAGTTTTTAAAATGATTAAAATTTGATTTTAAGGTAATCCTTAAAACCAAAATATGCTTCATAATACTACTTAGAATCAAATTAAATTTTTTCATGATTGGGTAAATAAAGGCTGACATCAAGTCACTTAACAGAAGTCCACTTATTAGCAACATGCTGTTTTCATGTATGCCATTGTTTAAAAAGCCATGCAACATGTTTGCAATCATGCTACTACTTTTTTGCCCAGAGAACCCTTAATATTATTTTGTTCATTTTCTTATATTTCAATATTTTTCAAAACAAATGCTTTTGAAGTATGTTTTTCCTGAAATTACTCAAAATATTTTCACCTCATATCCATAACAAAATGTTTTTAAGATACCTGAGATTAGTAAGACAGAATACAAATTACAAAAATCTATTAAATCCATGCCTCCACCATCTTTTGAAAAAGCTCATATTACATTTCAGAGGTGCTACGTATGACACAGGGGACTCATGGGTGGTAGCACAAGATGGAGATGGGAATAAATTAACTATTGCATTTCTTTTATAAAGATGCTTACATAAACAAACCAATCCAGTATTTGAGACTTAGGAGTTTATCTACACAAAAGTACAAGCACCAGGACAGAAGACTAAATTTACAAAAATGACTAGCACAGTAATTGTAAGAGTGCAAGCAATCAGCATAATATTTATCAATGGAGAGACTGTTAGATATGTTAAGGCATACGTACAGCTGTTGGGAAGACAGTCAGAAGAGACTGTCCTCTCTTAAACAGTCCAGTCAACCCTAGTGCACTGTGAGTGGGTTGCAGACTAGGGCAACCACTCTGGAAAACAATATGGAGTTTCCTAAAAATGGAAAGTGGAACTGCCTTTTGACCCAGCAATTCCACTTCTGGGAATATATCCAAAGAATCCCAAAACACCAATTCCAAAGAATATATGCACCGCTATGCTCACAGCGGCACTATTTACATTCACCAAGATTTGGAAACAGCCTAACTAGATGAGTGGATAAAAAAGCTGCAATACATTTACATGGTGGAATACTATACAGCAGTAAAAAAGAAGGAATTTTTACTTTTTGAGACAGCATGGATGGAACTGGAGACTACTGTGCTAAGTGAGATAAGCCAGTCAAAACAAAAGACAAATACTATATAATCTCATTTATAACTGGACTCTAATGAACAAAATAAACTAACGAACAAAATAGAACCAGAGGCACAGAAATGTGGAACAGACTGTAGCTGTAGGAGGAAAGGGGGTAGGTGTGGACTGGTTGAAAGAAGGTGAAGGCATTAAACAAAGAATATATATGCTTGACCTATGGACATGAACAGTGATGTGGGGATTGATTGTGGGAATGAAGGGCAGGATATGGGGAGGGGGACAAAGGAAAAAAACTGGGACAACTGCAATAGCATAAACAATAAAAAATGTTTTAACTTTCCAAAAAAGTTGCGTGGGTGGGGGGAACATTTTCAATGAAACTAAGCAGCCCCAAATCCTGTGAAAGACTGATGATAGATGAGCCTATACATGCCCTGGTAGCTCTCCAAGGTTCTGAAACGTAAGTCCTACTCATTCCCAGGAACTAGTCAGAGTGATGGGTGTCAATCAACTCCTAAACGCAGAAAACGGAAAATTACAGGACCTTGACAGCCACCTAGCACACATGACCTTATTTGGGGTATCTTATCAACATCTAATAACAAAAATCTGGAATAGGCCTGAGGTTTATTGCGCTTTCTTTCTGCTAGGTTGTTTCATAGACAAAATCTTGAGGAGAGGGAAGAGCTTCAGTCTGCAGTGCAAAGCAGACTGATTCAGCTTCACTCTTACACCAAAGTTGTTCTCATGCAAAAAGACTTCTTGGGTTAATCCCATCAATTCTCAATATTCTCTTACACAGTAATTATAATATATATTTTTAGAATTTGTGCTGGTAATTCCTGTCATGTATTTATATTTTCTCTCCCAAGTTAAATTCATGCTTATTGATATTGTCGAGATTTGTATCTAATTTTTAATATCTAAAAACATGGTTTTACATACAGCATTCTCAAAATAATGCTTTAATATATAAAATTATATATATATATAAAATATATATAAACACCTCAGTCACTTCTGCCTCTCACCTCACTTTTTGACTTCTCTAAATGAAAAAAACAAGCTCATCATGGTGACCAGTTGCTATAGTGATAAGTACAACAACAAATGCAAATAGATCAATAAACAGTTTTTTTTCTGTTCCTATATCTGGTTTCTGTTTGTAATTTTAGGTAAATGGTAGTCTCTCTGACTCAGAATTTTCAATCTTCTACAGCATCTAAAAAATCAAAAGGTCTTCAAATAATGTTTTGTTCAACATCGTTTCATTTTCCCTGGCTGGTGTGGCTCAGTGGGTTGCATGCAGGCCTGCAAACCACAGGGCCACTGGTTTGATTCCCAGTCAGGGCACATACCTGGCTGTGGGCCAGGTCCTCAGCAGGGAGCATGTGAGAGGCAACTACACACTGATGTTTCTCTCCTCTTTTTCCTTCCCTTCCCCTCTCTCTAAAAACAATAAAATCTTAAAAAAAAAGAAAGAAACTTCCTTTCATATTATTGTTGATAATATACTGTAGGAACTTGACTCTTGTTTATATCAATTAGCCTCTGGTTAAGTTGATTTCATTATACATTGTTCCACTTAAAGTTATAAAACCTATCAATGATATTAAGTGAGGTCATATTTGTACATACAATTGGGATTAAAATAAAATTTTAGGAAAGATTTAAAAAGCTCAAGAATAACTCATATTAATGTAGACCTATATATTCCCTATGGAAGTGCCATGGGTTAAAGGTAGACAGGAAAGATTGATAATATAAGTAGAATAAAAAAGACATTTTTATTTATTTTATTTTTTAAAATTATTTTATTATGCCATTAAGTTGTCCCAATTTTTCCTCCTGTGCCCCCCTCCACTCAGCATCTCCCATTCCCTGGTGTGGGCCTGGGACTCCTCATTTCTGAGATACCCCTCCTGAATTTTTATCCAGCACATATGGATGTGGGACCAGCCTGTTCCACAACCCCCTCCTACCAGTCTGGATGGATGTGGTTTATTCAATTACACAGTTGTCAGACTTCCATTCAACTTGATTTCTGACGGTTCTGAGTGATGGTTGTTCCATCATTTAGTTGTAATTTTGATGTGGTTGTGCGAGGAGGCGAGCCATGTTTACCTGTGCTGCCATCTTGACTGGAAGTCTCTCAAGAAGACATTTTTTAAACAATAAAAGATCAACTAGTCCAAACTGCTCACATATCAGAAGTGGGGAAAACTGAGATCCAGAAATATTAAATGGCTTGCTTTTGGTTATGAAGGACAGTGCTAGAACCAAAAGTCATGCCCCTTCCTTGCTATTTTATTGATTTTTGTTCTATTAGAATGTGTTGCTTTAACATATATAAAATATATGTTAAAAATACATATATATGGATTGAGTCACAGGCATCTTGAAACCTCAGAGTGCAGGTGCAGTGATCTCTGATGAAGAGGTAGGTAGGCTCACACCCACCTACTCAGTGGATTGTTGCCTTTCTTAAAATGGTGGGAACTACATTTCCCCAAGGACATCTGCAGGCAGGTGGTTTTCTGATCTAAATCTTCCTTTCTAAAAATATTTCAAGTGAAACACAGCTGGTAAGCTCCAGGGGATATGTTCACCAAGAAAAGTATATTTTATTAAAATATTTTGATACAATAAACATTTCAGTTTAGGTCTTATCATTCAATCAGCCTGATAATGGAGACTGTAAATGTGTAGCTGAGTGTGTGGACAAGATATTCATCTTTTCGAGAGCCTAGGGAGTCGCCTTTGAACAATACGATGCATTTTCATGTAAAAAATTACTTGCTCCCTTTGCACATCTATCTATGTGCTACATGCTATACAAGTACTCTAAGAGAAAAGTAAGACATAGAGGAAAAGCCTTTCCTGTAGTGAACAATAGTTTACATTTTCGAAGCTACAGCACACAATGAACTATCAGAGTCTTCTGGTGAAATGCAAAGTTGTCCTCTCTTTGGCTTGGCAAAAACTTAATTTCTAACATGCTGCATAAAGCCATTTGGCCACGCTCACCCTGTATTAATGAAAAACACATTTTATATTTCTCACATATCAGACTGGCTACATTTAAGAGCCTACCCAGAACTATGTTGCTGAGGGTACCGGGAAACAGACAGTCTCACGCACTGCTAGAGTGCATGATGATGAACCCTCTGAGGAGAAGAATCTTTGAATGTCTAACAGACCGCATGTGTATTTGCCTTCTGACCCTGCAATCTAGGAGTGCACCTGAAAAATACATTTCCGTGAGTTCAGCAACATATGCACAAAACTTTGTGCCATATTTGTGTTAATTGTGACAGCAAAATATTAGGAAAATTGAAATGTCTAGCCATAGATGAATCGGATACATTGTAATACCTACACACAGTGAAGTATTATATAGGTTTACAAAATAAAATCTTTATAAATAAGTCGAGAGTGATTTCCAAGAAATACTGTCAGGTGAGAATATTTAAGTGTGAAAGAATATCTACCATGTCTATCATCTGAGTAAAATATAAGGATAAATATGAGTAAACATACATGTCAATGTACATATGACATGCATTCATGTGTATGCATGTACAGAAATACATGTGCAGGATGCATGTATATATATGTAGCATGGGCATTTTAATATCCACACTGCTGATAAATCTGAAAATGATAAAATGGTTACATATGGGAATTTAGGAACAAGGTAGAAAAATAAAGAGGAAACTGGGACTTTTCTGAGTACAACTTTTTATATGGTTTTAATTCCAAACACATAAATATTTTATATTTTCCAAAAGTTAAATTAAAAAGAATAAAAAGCCAAACAATATAAAAGACAAAGAAGAAAGAATTTGAACTTTGTACCAAATTGATAACAGAGTAACTCTCTTGGTGAAAAAGATTCGAAAGACAGAAAGAACTGCAAAAACACCTTATACTTCACTTAGTGTGTATCATCAACAAGATCACATACCCATCTCACAGCTTTGTTTTTAGAATTACATGAAAATATATGTGTGAAATAAGAGAAGCTGGATGTGGGGTACATGGAAATCCTCTGTACTATCTTCAACATTCTGTAAGTCTAAAATTATTCTAAACTAAGATGTTTAAGACAAAAAGCACGCACACAGAATTCCTGACATAGAAGACATGATTCCATTTGAAAATAAAAGTCACCATGCATCTCCTAGATAGTGAGCACGAACTAAACAGTGGATGATTTGTCACTATTGTTATGTTGTTTTATTCCGGTTAAAAATGTGGAGTCAAGTATTTGAATAACAGAGCACATTCTGTTGTTTCTGAGTCACGTGATTAAGTGTTCCAAGATAATTCAACCACACTAAGAAACTACAAAACATTTACCATAATTACCTTATAATTATACTCTCTGTCTGGCACGGTATTTACACACATGCATATACGCACACACATACACAGGCCTTTATGGTTTTCAAGGGAGTTTCACGCACTGCCTTTTGTGAGACTCACAAAAACTCAAGAAAATAGGGCAGGACAGGTCACCTTCCTTGAACAAATGAGGAAACACCCGTCCACAGAAGTTTATACACTTGCCCTCATTCACAAAGCTCATCTGCAAAGGAGCTAGGGTGAGAATCTCACTCCTGGTGTGTCCCCACACATGAAACAACAAACGACAGAACCCCTGCTATTCCACTGAACTAGCCACAGACGCATCGATGCTCTCCACTGAGTCTTGACCCTGACACCCCGGGATGCCCTACGTGAAGCAGCCAGTTGATCAACATCTTTAAAACCTAGGAGCTGTAACCTTACTATTTGGAGTCACAAGCCTCTCCTCTCAACAAAATGCTTTAAGAGACTTGGAAGGACTCTTCCAATTTTAATGCTTCTCTGTGGTCTTAGTTCGATCATTGAGGGTCTAGGGTTCTCAACACTAACGACAAACTAGAACTGCAACAGTTTATCATTAGCCTTGCACTTCCTTCAACTAACTCAAGGGCCATAATAAAGCTCAGAGTCATTTAAGAATCAGACGGCACATAAACGACCAAATATAATAGTGGTAAACTCAAACTGCGAGTCAGTTTGGCTGTCATTCATTCACTGAACAAGTGTTTCTTTTAAGCCTACTCTGTGCTTGGAATTAAACTGGGAACAGTAGTACTAAGTTCTGGGGCGTCAAAAGATAACACGTAATCCAGTATAAGGAAACTATCCAGGAGGAGATCAATATGGACTGCAGTCACATTCGATCAAGAGATGATTTTAAAGGTAAGGGTCAAAAAAGCCCCATGAGATGTCTTCCCTGAAACCAGGAGGTGGCAGAGTCTCAGCGATGTTCTTAAGGTTATAAATGAGTGGTGCTCAGGATGGATTAAATGTAAACCTGGATACTTGTTTGCGATACAACAACAGTGCAAGGATGTGAAATTCTTTCCCTGAGCAAACCCAAAGAGCTGTTTTCGAAGTCAGGACCACTCCAGGATTGGCTCAGATGGCTGCTCTCCTGTGGCCTCATTAGCTGACTCTCACAAGGTACACACTGGAGCAGTGGCCTAGATTCCCACACGCCAACTCTGACATTTATAAAGCACTTTCAGCACTGCCAAGATCAAAAACTCCACATTCTTTCAAATCTCATCATAACTCCCAAACAGCCCTGGCTTGAGCGGAGAAAACTGAAAGTGATAAAGCACGTATTAGAGTAAAAAAAAAAATTGGGAATTATGGGTTTATCCTTCTGCCTCCTGAAGCACAAAGCATTTATGGGAGTTTGAAGATTTTCCCTTAGAAAACGCTCATTGCATTACCTCCCAAACTGGACTCATTTGTAATCACCGTGGTCCTATGATGTTGGCAAATGTATCAACAGACAGCGGCTTCCTTGTTAAACAGTAGCTCTCCAACCCACACCTCCTGTGCTTATAATGCAATGTCAATGTGAGGCATCCTGGCATTGTGCGTTGGTTCCAAGCTTTGCCCATTGCTACAGTGAGAGAAGGCGTGCCAACATGTTCACCGAAACGGATCTGGGCTACCACTGACACAAAGATGATACTTTGGGTTTTTCAGCTTTTCAGACCTGCCACTTTAAAAATAACTGAGTAACTGAAGTGCATTGTATACCTGTGTGTCATGCTTCATCATATCACTCTTACATTGTGGTAAAAAACACAACATTAAATTTACCATCTTTACAAAACACTTCAGTGTACGATGCAGTAGGATAGTGTATTCACATTGTTGTTTGACAGATCTCTGTAACATTTTAATCTTGAAAAACTTGATCTACTCCCATTAATCACTAATTCTCTCTCCTGCCTCACCCAGTCCTTGGCAACCACCTTTTACTTTTTGTTTCTGTAACTTTGGTGACTTCAGATATGTCATATGAATGGCATAATACAGCACCTGGCCTTTTGTTACTGCCTTATTTCACTTAGCATACTGTCCTTGCCATTCATCTCTGCTGTAGAATGTGACAGAATTTCCTTCTTTTTAAAGTACTGGGTTGTTCCCACCTTAAAGCTACAATGAACAGTGCTACAATGAAAACAATTATGCAAATGTTTCTTCAAGACCCTACTTTGGATTCTTCTGGATACACACACACACACACACACACACACACACACCCAGATATGACATTGCTAGATCACATGGTACTTCTGTTTTTAGATGTCGAGGAAACTTCATACTGTTTTCTGTAATGACTGCATCACTTTACACTCCCACACACAGTACTCAATACATTTCATTACCTACACATCCTCATTTTCTCTTCTTGAGTGTGAACATCCTAATGGCTGTGAGGTCGTATCTCACTGTGCTTTTGATTTTCATGTATCTTATGATTAGTTATGTTGAACAACTTTTCGCATGCTTTCTGGCCATTTATAAATTTCTTTGGAGAAGTTTCTATTTAAGTCCTTTGCCCATTTTTTAATCAGCATTTTTTGTTGTTGAGTTGTAGATGTTGTTTATCTGCTATGGATGTTAGATCTTATGTGATACGTAATTTGAAAATATTTTATCACACTACATAGGTTGCCTTTACTTTCCCGATATTTCCCTGATGCACCAAAGTTTTAAGTTTGATGCAGTTCCATTTATTTTTGCTTTTGTTGCCTGTGCTTTTGACATCAGCTCCAAGAAATCACTGCCAAATCCAATGTCATGAAAATGTTTCCTATGTTTTCTTCTAGGAGTTTATAGTTTTAGATGTTATGCCTAGGCCTTAAATACACTTTGACTTAATATTTGTAAATGGTATAAGGTAAGGGTCCAGTTTCATTTTTCTGCATATAGGTACCCAGTTATCCCAGCACTATATGTTGAAGAGATTGCTCTTCTTCCCCATTGTGGAGCCTGGGTACCTTGGTGGAAAATCACTTGGCTATGAACCAGGAAGAAGGCTCTCACCAGAGAACACAACCATGCTGGTGCCTTGATCTTGGACTTCCAGCTTCCAGAAATGTGAGACATACATTTTTTGTTGTTTATAAGTGACTCAGTCTGTGGTAACTCACTCGAGCAGTTCAAATGGACTGGGACTATGACACTCCCATCCTTCTTCCTTCTTGGCTGAGGTTGGGGGTAATCTAGGATGACTATTTCAGAGTGAATCAAAGGGAAGGAGAACCCAGGAGAGATAACGATCAACATGCACAAGTAAATGGGCACAAAAATCACATGTAATTAACATTATAATAGAAATAATAGAAAAAATATATGCCCCAACTTCTCATAGCTTTTGTCTTAAAATTCATTGAACAATATGGTGCTTCATCCTTCACTAGGCCCTTATTTTCTACTTTCTCTTTCTAATCAATCACTCTTACTCCTTCCGCTCTCTTTCCACCCTACCACAGCTCTAACAGCCAAGCAATTTACAAAAAAAAAAAAAAAATAAGGAAATGAAAATGACTTGACTTGATTCTAAATAATGAACAGAATTTTTAATGTGGGAACAAACAGTAATTCAACAGATGATTAAAAAATATTAACCAAGCTAATGCTATAAATTAGGTGACAAAGTGTTTTACACTCTTCATGTTGCTGTTACAAACTGATCGGTGTGGGCTATGACGTGCAGCCCCTCATTGCTGCTGGCGTGAGTGTCAGTGGGCCCCCACCTCTGGAGGGCGCCTGGGCCAAGTGCACCAAAGGCTCAGCCAAGCTCTCTACCCTGTGACCCCTCAATTTCTCATTTAGGGTAAATTTTATTAAGGGAATCATTAGGAATTTATGCAATTATTTATCTACAAGAAGGTTTAAAAGGCTTTTATTTTTATATTGGAAAATTAGAAACAATGTAAATATCTGACAAAGAAAGATTATTCCTTAGGACCATTTATTAGGAGAGTGATTAATGGGCAGATTATGAAGCACTGCATAGTCCATATGCCATTTTAATTAAAAAGTTGTGGAAAGCTCCTTCTTTGATAAGTGTAACATGCATGTAAGTCTTAGTAGGAGAGCCTCCTGCAGCCACAGTCAGGTGTGTTAAGGCAGGTTTTATTCCCAGAGAGCTAAAATACGTATTCCATTTCTAACTATCTAGTCCTTCCGACAAAATCTTTGAAAATGTATTTCTGGCATTTGGGACACATTACTAATATTTGTTATTTTCCCTCATAGTATAACACAAGCATTGACTGGCTTAGGGCCAAGCATCCATTAGTGGTGAATATATTAATACATCTCCCTAAATTTTCCAGAGCTTCAAGTTTCTCTCGAGTTATATTAAATTCATAATCAACAAGGTATACACATGGTCAGCATCAACACTTTTACCTTTTCTTCTTTCCTACTTTTTTATAAAATGAAGAACAAGTAGTATCTATTACATTAAATAACATACAAAGACTGTGACCCTGGCGGGCTGACCAGCGGCTGGCAGGCAGCACCATGGAAGTCCAGTCTCAAAGGCCAGTGCTTCAGCACACACCTCACGTCTGTGCCTGCTTTGTGAGAGGTGGTTTGGGAACGATGTTCATTCACACAGATCATGCCAGTTAAATGAGAAAGCTCAGAATCATCTCTCTACTGAACATACTAGTCAGTGTCCATTGGTGTTTTTTAACAAACAGAATATAACATATGGAACTAGTTTGGAAATTCAGGAGCACCAGAGAGACCAAAAGCAGCACCCCGTCATTACAATGCTAATGACTACACCAAGCAGCTGCAGCCCTTAGGGCTGGGGAAGCAGAGGAATGAAGCTGCAATATTCAGAACAGAGACACTCCCAGGGTGCCCGAGAGATCTAGGACTTCGAGTCCACAGAGCTGAAACTCACGGCCCTCAGGAGACGGGGCATGAGTTTCACTCTGGGAGTGTGGGAAGAACAGGGACTCTGACACCAACGGACAGGAACCCACTGCTGCCTCTGGTGGCAGAGCCCTTAGCGAGACAAGAAAAGATGACTAATCAATTTCCTTTGCCAGCCTGCCATTTCCCAGGTTTCCTCTCCTCTCCCAGTTGGCCAGACCTCCCAGGGAACCCAAATCAAAGAATCATCATGGCTCGCCCAGTCCCAGCCACAGCATCACAAAGCAGGCACAGAAGAGCAGGTTTGGGGTTGGGTGAGACTAACTTATGAAAAGCTATATATATAGAGAGAGATAATTTTTGATAATTGCAACTTCAGTCCTCTGTTACCTCAGCTCATACACACACACATGCACACACGCACACACATACATGCACTCTCATAGAAAATTATATATAACAACATGTGAACAGTGGTTATGAGATGGTGAAAAAATCATGAATGATTTAATTCTCTTGATGCTTTGTTTTCTAATTCTACTACAAAAAATAAGTCATAACAATGTTCTAAAATTATACAAGAAGGCTGACTTCTGATTAAAAGATCATGAAGTGATAGCATGTAACACTGGGATGTAACGCTGTTTGGTACATGTGCGGGCTGTTTAGAATGACATCTCTCATTTAGACTAATTTCCCTAATGGCATCAAGAATAAAACGCAAGCTCCTGTTTACCCAGCTAAACAATGATTAATGCTAAGCATATGGAAGCATACGGGAAGACTAATGAATAGTTTTCTCTGTTTAAACATGGTAATGGTTTTTTGAAATAGGCTAGCACAGAGTGTAAATGAGGTTACTAGATGAAAACCAAATATTAATCAACTGGTTAATAATTTTGGCAGCACTATTTACAATGAAAATCAGGTAAAATAATCATTATAGAAATAAGCACTCCCCACAGAGCATTCAGTTTAACCATCATGGACGGATCTCAGGCCACCTCGGCAGCGTGGCTCAGTTTCCCCTGCGACCTGGTGACTGCAGTCCTTAGTATCCCACCGTCACTGCCCCCCACCCCAGCTAGTTACTGTTTATTGAGCACTTACTATACGCTCGCTGTGTGCTGTGCGATTCCCAATTCTCCTCCTCACAGCAATCCCGTACACTCTGTGCCCTCATTTTCATTTTTCAGATCAGGGAGTAGGACCACAAAAGGCTTTAACTATCTTTCCCAAGATCATGCAGGTAGTGAAAACAGAGCCAGGAGTCCAAAGGAGCTTAAATTTCTTTGGGGTAATATATTAACATAATATTTAATATTAATCAGTGCAAGGTGTTATGTGACTAATCAATTTAAATCTATTATAATATGAATCACTTCAAGGTAATACATTATTTCGAATTCCAATTATTTATTTTGTCATTGGAATTACTTCCTCTGTAGTTCATTTTTGTAAAACAGCTTAAATTCCAGTACACTGACTATAACACGTCTGACTGCCCCTCACTAATACATACAACATATCTATTACAGGCTTAATATGCAAAATAAACAAGGAACTCCTACAACTCAGTAACACGAAAATAACCAAATCAAAACATGGGCAAGGAAGATATACAAATGGTCACCAGGTACATTAAAAAGTGCTCACCATCACTAGTAAACAGGATGATGTCAGAAATCACCTTGGACCAGTGATTGTAGCTTTTATGTAAAAGACAAGAGATAAGAGACGCTGGTGAGGATGTGAAAACAAAAAAGGGAACCCTAGTACACTGTTGGTGGGAACGTAAATTGATGGAGAAGGAGGGAAAACAGTGTGGAGGTTCCTCAAGAAATTAAAAACGGAAGCAGCACGTGATCCAGCAGTCTCACTCTGGGTATACATCCCAAGGAAACAAAAGCATTATGTCCAAGAGACACCTGTACTCTCATGTTTATTTCAGCATCATTCACAATAGCCAAGGTACAGAAACAATCCAAATGTTTGTTGTCAGACGAATAGGAAGAAAATGTGATACACACACACACATATATGGGGGGATACTCCCCTCAAAAAGGAATTATCTTCTAGAGGGTGGGCCTGTACTTTGTAGTACAGGTTTCCCTTGCTAGGGGAGTGTTCTAGGAACCCACCTGTATCAGTGTACCAGCTGGTGGAGTTGTGAGAGGCTGTTTGGCTTCAGCGGTTTTTTTTTTTTTTGAAGACTTTCAACACTTTCGCCCATTTCAGGATGGGTGATTTACAAGTGCACCTGCTCACACCACACTGAGTGTTTAGCAGTTTTTTCACTAAAAACATCATGACCCCTATGTCCCTTCCTCCCTCCCTATTCAGCCCATCTCACCCCAAGTCCTTTTTTTGTTTCCCTGGATGAAAAAAGTTTTCAAAGGGAAATGTGTTGCTGATGTGGAAGAGGTGAAACAAAAAACAGCAGAAGCACTAAAAGGCATCAAAATAGATGAGTTCAAAAACTGTTTTGAGCAGTAGAAAAAAGTCACAGTAGGGTATTGCATCAAATGGAGAGTACTTTGAAGGTGACTGAAGTTTAAACATGTAAGAATAAATATACAATATTTTATAAATAAGTTGCAGTTCAGCAAAAAGGTTTACAGTGGTTTATGTGAAAAATTAATGCAATAATTAAAAAATAATAGCACAAGAATAAACTGTTTCATGTGCTCACAACTGTACTTTTGCCCCATCCTGTATGTATGCGAATGAAATGAAATATTATTCAACTTTCAAGAAGAAAATCCTGCCATTTGCAGCAACATGGATGGAACTGGAGAGCATTATGCTAAATAAAATAAGTCAGAGAAAAGACAAATACTGCACAGTGTTACTTATACATGGAATCTAAAGAAAAATAAAAACAAAAAGCTGAACTCAGAGATAGGGAGCAGAAGGATGATTGCCTAGGACTCGAGGCAGGGAAAAGGGAGGAGATGATAAAAAGGGTACCGACCTTCAGTTATAAGTAAGTTCGGAGGGTCTAATGTAAGACACGGTGACTCTAGCTGATGCCACTGTAATGCCCAAGTGACACTTGCTAAGAGCAGACAGAGCTTCAACAGTCTCACACACACAGAGTTAAGTGTGTGAGGATGTGAGGCAATGACTACATTAACTCCGCGCTGGGGATCCTTTTACAATGGACACACATATTGAATCATGATGTTGCACTCTTTACTACGTATATTACGACTTTGACAATGAGATGGTGTAGTTGTAACAGGGACCACATGCTCACAAAATCTAAAACATACACTATCTGGCCTATTACAAAGAAAAAGTTTGTCAACCTCTATTAACATCAATAATCAACAGAGTTCCTTATGGGTGTATGCCCATCAGTAGAATTTTCCACCACCAAGTGCTAAAATTTCACAAACATATCACTGCTGGGACTTCTGTTCTGCACACAAATGCATCACCAACAGATTCTAAGGATCACTCCATTTTGCAGGAACAGCCCCAGAGTGATCAAATACAGACCCTTATTCTTTCTCTTATGTTCTACTTTCTAATAAAATAGAAACCCACTGGAAATGAAGGTAAAGGAAATAGTTACTCTCTTCCTTGGATCATTAAAAGTCACTTTCTGCAATTTATGTAACCCGACAACTTCCTCAATCATGATTCACTTCTGAATTGCATTAAAGTCTATCATGTTGTTTATTTTTAGTTTCCTCAAAGAGAGACAGATGGGACCTAACCAGGAAATCCTAGATGCCTCTGTCGGTGGCACAAAGCCAGCCAGGCGCTCCTGCTGCTGAGCTGTGAAGGTGATTGGCTAGTGCTCATTGAGCCCCAAGACTCATTGGTTGCTTCCCACTGAGCTGTGGTCCAGATTGACAGCTTCACAGCCTCTCTCTTTGAGCTTTGCCTTTGATTTCTTGCCTTTAATAATCCACCTGTACAGCCTTAACAGTGGAAAAGAAAGAGTCATGAGCCCCATCTCAAAGTTGTGTTGCTTTTGTATTCTCTCAAAGAAGTGCAAGGAGCAAGGGACCCCTAGCAGTAAAAAGGGAACTGGACAGGGAACACAAAGCCCTAAGCAAACGAAATTAATGGCTTACAAACTTTGAGTGTCAGACCCAACCCATAACCCATTATGCATTATAACTGAGAATCTCAGGAAGGGGATGTCTGGGATTCCGGATACATACATTTTGGGGACTGCAGAAACTGCAGATATTTATGTCCATATTATGAATTAGTAAGTTGTCATTCCTATTAATCCACCTTTTGTGATTTGATAACACCTCATGAATTTGAGTTGGTAAATTCTTAGAGCTGGCCCAGCTCCTCCTTTCAAACAGGGCAAGTGTGAACGACCACCTTTACCCTGTGCTACCTTCCCCCCCCATAATACGTATCACTTTCTAATATATACAATTTACCTAGTAATTATGTTTATTGTCTTTGCTTCTTCTGTTAAGCTGCACAAGGGTAGATACCTACTGTGTTCACTGATATAAGCCAAGTCCCTGGAATAATGCCAGGCATAAAACAGGTATAATAGCAGATATTATTGATTTGGACAATTTTTATCTACCCCAAGAAGATATCAATAAGTTACATTGGGTAACACATGAACATTCCCCTTCATTCAAGCTCCCCATAATCCTATTTCCTTTTAAAAAGTTATTTCCAGGCAGATTATTTGGGGGAGGGGAATCTTTCTGAAATACATAGTATATGGATCACTAGTTCTTTAATTATTTATCAAATATTTATTAAGCACCTACTACGCGCCAAGTACACTTCTAGATGATTTTCTTGATGGCGTTCTCTCTGCCTGAGTCTAAGTATGGAAGCGTGCGCTGCTACTACCAATGGAACAGAATGACGTCATCAAACAAAACCTCCCACATCCACGTGACCGCCTGGACGAAGATAACTTAGTCAGACCACATAATGCTGCTGCCGAAGCCCAGTTCTACTCCGGGTAACGGGATGTGGCGAAATGCCCGAAGGCAGTCTCTCCTAACGACCAGGGTGGAAACCAACTCTACCTGGACTTGACCAGACTGCAGAGATAGTCCTATTTTTTGTCACTGTCTTTCAAAGGAAGCCTAGCTGCTGCCCAGTGAAGAGCCATGGAATGAATGAGAACCCTCTTCTCATGCTTTCCCCCAGTGCTCCTGACCACAATTCTAGCTCACTCACCGAATGTGGCTATTCCAGGGAATTGTTGTTGTCAGGAGCTTTAACACATTGCGTACCGCTCACGAGTTTTCGCGTGTTTTGTGCGCCATCTGTTAAGGACCGCTCACGAGTTTTCTCATTTTTCACGTGCCATCTGTTATGGACCTTAGTTGTCAACACGCTGTCTTGTCCACATCGAATGAAGCGATCTCATTGGTGGAAACCGTGCAGGTCAATCTACGAAAAACTATATAATTGCACGAACCCATAAAGCATTGTAGTTACATTGTGTTTTGGTCATTCGAATAGTCTTTGTCTTCAAGTTCCTGGCGCTTTTAGAAATGCCCCCTCTCAGAAAAAGGAAGGAAACCAATGAAACTGATACACTTCCGGAAGTATTTAACGATAATGTATCAGATATTCCTAGTGAGATCGAAGATGCAGATGACTGTTTTGATGATTCCGGAGATGATCTGTAGTTATGATGATTTAAATAACGTGCAGTTTGCCCAAAAACGTGCGGTCCCTGGCGTATGTCTTAGAGATTTCTATGCGGTATGCAGTGTGTTAAAGAGCCCTGTACTCAATACCATGCTCTCCTGTTTGTACACTGGGCGATGGCATAAAGCGGAGTCCAACAAACTTTCAAACTTCAAGGCTTCATGTCTTGGGGGTGGGGGCTCATTCACTTTTCTGATTTATTTTTGTCCTTTCCGCCTTTAGTCTCATCTATTTTAGTCTTCAAAGACCTAATTGCCATGTGTTGTGGTAGATAAGCCCTTGGCCGTGGTCTCCTGTGTTTAGTAATGGCGGCTCTTTCTCTTTATCACTCTTCTTACAAAGGAGATGTTCTTAATGAAATGATCTCTGCACTCATCATTTCCAAACTCTTCATTTCGTATCTGCTTTACGAGATGATCGCCTAGGTCCCCTTCCGGCGCTTACATTCTGTGGCACTTGTGCATGACAAACGCTAAGGAGATCATAGAATTCATCACTCTTCTCTAAACTTTTCAGCATCACAGCCTGCTTTTTCATTTCAATGGTATTTTACAGTCAATTTGCCTTTAGATTTTCCTCACAGAATCGTTTCCAAGGACCACAAGTTTTTCAGTCCCCAAAACGGAACATCTGTGTCGCCGGCAAGCTCACCCCATAACCACCTCAATGGCAGGCACTTGAAAGAGCTCCAACTTCTGGTGCGTTGTGTATCACAGCAGGCAGATAGGTGGAAACGACAGCCTGGCCCCACGGCAGACAGTGTTGCTGGCTTGGAGAACACACTTCTTGCAGAATGCCTTTACCGTGAGGAGGTTCCGGGAAGCTCTTCTGATAGCCCTGAGTAGGGTACTGGAAAGGGAACCTGAGACCCGGCCTGGGTCCTGCTTTAACTCAGACCATCTGCACGTGTGATTGATGCCCTGCATCCTGCTTTATGGAGCACGCCGCATTCTAACATAATATACAACTTGGTTATTCTGTTACTCATTTTTGTCTCTTCTGCTCAATGCAAGCTTCACAGACACAGGGATCCTTGTCTGGTCAGTTCACTGATGTATGCCAAGCATCCAGAATAATTCTGGGCACAGAGCAGGTGCCCACAAACTATGTCTAGTGAAGGGATGGATGATTTCTGCCTCCACTAGCATCAGAATCTCAGGGGCAGGTCAGGGTGAAGTTGGAAAACAAGGATGCACAATTTAAGGAGGCACCGACTCTCAGGGCCAACAACACAGCACTAGGATATCCATAAGGAGGTAAGAAGGCGTCCTTAAATTATGCACCCTGGGCACCTCATCTGCCTCACCCCAATCCCAGCTCTGAGGATCATCATTGTTAAAAATACAGGTTTCCCATCACACCCTATAACCTACTGCATCACAGGCACTGAGGTAGGGGGTAGGGGTGGGGTAGTGGCCTGGGAATTGTGTTTCTAATGAGCTACCTGGTCATTATAGCGCACAGTTTTATTTGAGAGGCACTGCTTTGAATTAAGTAGCATTGCCAAGATGAATTTTTCCATTTCTGGACAGTTCCTTCTTCATCGAAGTCCCTTCACGACCTTTCTAAACTTATCTTTCCTCTCTTTTTCCTAGCAAAATTCTAATAGTCACTATTATATTTCACATACACATTGCTTTCTATGCTCCAGGCACTGCTCAAAAAAATTTACTGTGTGTGATGCACCTAAGTGCTCTTCACCGCCATGGGACAGGCACCACCATTAATTCCATTTACATACGAGGAGACTGGCACAGGCTACGTGCTTCAGCTGTGATCACACAGCTAGTTAAGGGCAGAGTCAGGATTTGAACCCACACAGCCTTATGCTCTGAACAGAATGCCCTCAACTTTCTAGCAACAAGGAAACTGTTTCCATCCAAGACCCAGATCCTCTCAGGTTTCTCCTTGCCCTTTAATTGGCTATTCCCTCTACTGAGAAACCTTTTCCAGTTACTTTTCTACCAAAACCTTCCTACTGAAATCACAGCCACTCTTCATTATCCAAGTAGAGTTCTATTTCCCATGAAGCCTTCTTTAAATACCCCAGAGTGAAGCACCCTGCCCTCTCGGGGGTTCATTTAACTCGGTCTCCCTAGTGCCCTGTCTATATTAGGTTTCGGTGGAGAACTAACCAGGTATGATGAACTATTTTGAAATACTAACCCTTATTAAGCCTTACTCCCTTTTACCCATTGTCCCTGTCCCTCATTAAAGCACTGGCCTAGCCATGTCATACTATACTCATTGTTTCCAAGAAAAAAAAATGAAGGGAAAAAAGAAGTTAATTTTTGACTTTTGAGTTTCAAAAGTCTAGCACATTCTCCTAGCAGACAACAGAGATTCCTCATGAACAAAGGCTGTTGATCTGGGAAGGCTTCAGATGAGTAAAGGTCAAAGATACCTGGCTGGCTCCCCTTTCCACCTATCAATTCCAATTTATACCAAGCTGGATAAAAATCCCCACCTGGGATGAGGACCAGAGAGGAGATGAGGGGTGAACAGAGATTTTAGTTTTGTGTAAAGGAGGAGCCCTGCAACAAATGCAGATGTGACAAATGCATGTTAGTTTTGGGGGAGACAGGAGAGGTGAGAGTAGGTGTGTAACAACCCCAGGCTGGAGCACAGGAAAGCAGCAGAACTCTGAAGAAAACCTGGTGGCTGTGTGTGCAGGCAGAGAGGGCACTATGCAGCCTGTCAGAGAATGACTCCCGGGCAACAAAACCACCAATTTGCCCAAAAGGAACATAAAACCAGAGAGCGTCTTTGAGAGTACCACCGTTTTCTTCTCAGCCTAATACTGCATTTGAGCAGCAGGATGATCTCACGTGCCCCAAAGCAGTCTGGGAAGAACTCAAAGAAAGCTGTACTGCAACTGAAGGGATCGACAGTCACTCAGCAGTGTCCTGAATGGACAACAGACCACATGGCCTCAAGGCCATCATGCAGGTATCAGCCTAGACCCATCATGACCAGTCCGTTTTCACCCCCCGCCCCCACCAGCCATGATCTCGATACCTTAGAACTCTGGTTACCCATAAATGTATCTTCCCTTCGCCTGGCACCAGAACGTTCCCCTTTGTTCTGATCCACTCCCCAGATCAAGGCCTGGCATAGGAAGTGCTCAATAAGTATTTGTAAATTAATGAAAAAAGTAGAGTAAATCTCACAAATCTGCAAATGGATATTTTTGCCAGGAAAACATTCCAACCCTCGTTTACATCAGAGCGGCCTATTAGAAGACTTTAGAAATGGATGCTTCTATCATAGCTCATTATTCCCTGTCCAATCACAGATGTTGGGTGCAGATCAAAACACCCCCAGTCCTGAGTGAGTTCTGGAACACAGTACTAATGAACACAATAAAAAGTGTACATGGGAAATACGGCTATTTTACTTTGGTTTGTAAAAATCGTAGTCCACTGAGTTCTTAAAAGACTCACAAAAGAGGTGACATTTGTTGAGGTCCTGCCAGAGGGCCTTGGCGAATTTGTTACTGAACAAAAAATGAATCACTCTTTCTGGCGAGCATTCCTTGGGGAAATTCAGATGCTGGGTTATCCTTAACTTCAAGTTAATTTGCACATATCACACAACTGCAGGCCTTCATTTTTGATCAAGGGCAAAAAAGAAGATCAATGCATAATTTTTTGAAAAATGGGAATACACAGCTGAGGACTGCGTGAAAGGAAGATCATTTTACTACCTGAAAACCGCCACCACAGAAGCATCTTAAACCCAAAGACTTAGAGTTCAATTATTTTACAATTGAGAAAATTCAGAGAGGATCATTTTAAAAATAAGATATAAAAAAGTGAGTA
Source organism: Macrotus californicus (assembly GCA_007922815.1). NCBI lineage: Eukaryota > Metazoa > Chordata > Mammalia > Chiroptera > Phyllostomidae > Macrotus > Macrotus californicus. The sequence goes on from VMDR010011922.1 coordinate 22,025, forward strand.
TCCACGAGGAAGAGTTGTTTCTTGAAGAGATGTTTGAAGGTTTATAAGACATAAAAATACTGGAATATTCATCTGCAACCCAGTTTACTTTGCAAATTTATTTTTATAATTAGTCCTTCCAGAAAAAAAACAAACAAGATTTAGAACCCAATCTTAGCCTCAGAACAAGTGAGGCAGCTCAGGGTCACTTTGCTGTGTTGGACACAAGTAGCCCCACTATGTGCTGGTGGCCCTAGATCAGCTGTGTCCTTGCTGGTGGTCCCTGTCCTCTGCTGGCAGACATCAGGAATGAACTCTTCACTGTAGTAAACTAGCAGGGGTAGGGGGGACTCAAGAAATTGGGGGAGGGGGAGTGATCTTTTTACTTAAATCAATTGAAGCCTTATTAGCAAGACACTTCACAGTTTAGGTGTTTGGGAAAAGCTCATGAATTTTGGATGGGGGAGGGCAAGGCAAACCAATAAAAATGGGAGGGTACACTGTAATTACCAGGAGCTTCAGGGGAGGGTAGACTGAAAGAGCTTCACATCCAAACTTCTAAAGAAATATTTTATCAAAGTTCTATTTGTATGTCATTTAAAAATCAAACAACTAATAATATGACTTAAAATGAAAGATGTCTGTGCCCTCATCGGCTTTCCCCAGCTTCTCAGATGCCAGAGACAGTATTTTCAACTCGTACTTGTCCCTGTTAGAATTTGCCCGCATGTTTCTGATTGACTTGACTCTACTGCAGGCATGGATTTTTTTATATTTGGTTATCACCCGGTGATTTGCTCCTATAGAAGATGTAGGTTTAACTGTAATATTCCCAGCCCCCACTCCCACTCACTTCTACTCCTTCATCCTCTCGGTAGTTCCATCACAATTGTCATGAAACCCACACGTGCCTTTTAAAGCCATTCTCATGACTGTAAATATTGTTCATGGCTGAGCCAAGACTTACTGCAACTGCATCCTATTTTGAGTCTTCATTTTTTCCTGGAGTTAACTGCCTCTTTTATTCTTGAAATATTAGCCTTTTCTGAAATTGGGCTCTTTCCAGACACCGCAGTTGTTCACCTCCACGAGGATGGCCTCAGCTGGGACAACAGGAGTAAAGCCACACGCCCCACCCCCACACCTCCCTTCCGAGGGCTAGCTGGATATGCCCTCACTGGGACGTCCAAGAGAAAAAACCAGAAGCAGAAACATACGAGAGATTTTTCTAGTCTCTGCATATATTACATTTATTAACATCTCATTGGTTAAGGCAAGTCATACGGCCAAATTCAAAATCAAGGTACAAGGAATTACACTTTAACCTGTGGGGGGAAGAAACCGCAAAGTCACACTGCAGACAGGTACAGATACAGGAAGGGATGAGGAATCCGGAACCTTCACTTACTCAGTTTATCACACTCATTAATCAGGTTACCATGGATGAGTATGAATGGATCTGTTTCTGGATTCTCTTAGCTTGTTCTCTCTCTTGGTTCTACTCTTGTGCCAATATGCTACCACTGTCTTAATTCTGTATCATGTTATTATTGAACAAAGCCTGTTGGTCTTGGTATTCTGTAACATCAAATCTTCCAGTTTGTTGTTGTTCATGATTACCTTCAACATTTTTGGCTTTTTGCATTCCCATATAAATTTTAGAATCAGCTTGTCAATTTCCACAAAAAATATCTGTTGGGATTTTAGTTGAGATTGCAATGAACTGATGATGTTGAACTTGACCTGAGCACTGTGCTACTGGAAAGCAGCAAAGCAATCTCTCCATCCTTTTGTGTTCCAGGGAAGATCTGACTGCACAGAGCTGTACCCTGCCTTGTTCATCTAGGACAAATCCAGACACAGACCCTCATATTCCCATTCTTAGCCTCAGCAATGACTACCTGATCTCTCATACTCCTCCCCTCCCCCCGGGCTCCTAAACTTTGATTTGCCCCTAAGCTTGAGTAAGCAATTGAATGTAGAACAAAAGACCCCTCCCACTATTCAACTGACCTCTCTGAAACACACAGCCCGAAGGACTGTCCAACCAGCTATTTCCCTTAACCCCCCTGCCTGGCCTCTCCCTCACACCTGGTCTGGTCCCATCCAGTTTACTCCTCATTATAAAAGAAAAAGCCTTTCCGTCTGGGCTTTCAGATGCTTGCAGATAATATGTTTGAGCTGACATGCTCCCCCATAATAGTACCTCTTGCCCTACTGCAATTGCTTCCTCTCCTTATTTTAATAAAGCCTTTGAATAAAGTCTCTCCTTACCTAAATGTAGATTTGTTTTTATGTGACGAGCCTATGGGCTGCGCTCAGGAGAACTAATATCTCTAAGACAAGTTTTCTAGTCCATGAATACAGTACAGTCTTCTTCTTATTGACGGCTTCCTTCATTTTCCCCGACAGTGTTTTGCACTTCCTGCTGCGAGATCATACATCTCTGTCCTTAGGTGCATTCCTAATTAGGAGATGTTTTCTGATACTACTGGGAATGGCATTTTAAAAAATTCATTTTCTAAATGTTTATGGTTGAAGTATATATTGATCATGAATCTAGTAGCCTAAAATCATTTATTAATTATAAGAGTTCCCCTCTTACTCCCCGCTAATAAATCCTGCTCCTTAGCTCACTGCGTCCGTCTGGTTTCTTGAGCAACTCCAGCCTGACAATTATATATGCACGTGTTATACGTAGGATACATGGAACCAACAGGAAATGATGATAGTAGGAAACAATATTGTCGTTCATGTCAACAGACTTTCTACTTTGCTTTTAAAATTGTCATTTATTAGCCTAAGATTGAGCTTTGGCCTTGATTAAAGTATTCACTTTTAATTTAATCTTCGTTGTATTTTTTTTCCCATTACTCTTTAGCCCCCTTATACCCCCTCCAAGAAATCACCACGCTGTTGTCCATGTCCATGAGTCCTTTTTCCTTTTTAAAAAACAGTGACTGAGCATCGTACCCTTGGGAATATATTAGTAGTTTTAAAATTTTAGACACTGCTAAAAACTCAAATGACAACACACTCAACAAGTAAGTGTGGACTCTGACTTCTGTTACATCACCAAACTGTCATGGTAATGACATTTGGTAAATATTTTGAACATAGCAGCTGTCCCTAGCATTCTGTACAAGAGGAAAACTAAGATTCTGATGGGTAACATTTACTACTTACCTACATAGATAAAATTACATTAATAAATTCACCGATAGCATCTGTAGTATGCATATAGCAAGTAAAAGAAAACTAACCGGAAATGTGTATGTATAGAGAGACATAACCTCTCTAACTTGTAAAAGGGGCTGCTGTGACTACTTTCATATTTGTCTACTGTTTAGAAAGTATATTCAAAGAACTATGCTTTTCACACGCCAGTGATGAACTCACATTATAATGCTTCATTATAAATATTCTCTGTCCATGTTGATGTCCCAGAAGCTTTATCAAAATAGCATCTGCTTTAGTCACTATTTAGACAAAGGAATATACTTCACTCTAAGCTCTCCTCACCCTTAACACCACCGCTTTTCTCTGTCCCTTGTCAACTTGCCTCTGTCCTGCATTGAACAAATACTGCACATTTAAAAGACTGCTCGGACCAAAAGGTGCCCAATCAGAGGAGTGCAGGGGGAGAGGAGTTGGATGGCCAAAGGATTCTTTTGGGGTGATGAAAATATTCTTTCTCTTGATGGTGGCAGTGGTGATTTCGTGCATGTGTACATCGGTCAAGACTGAATCTATACACTGAAAGCAAAGCAGTGCATTGTGCATAAACTGTCCTTAACAATGTTGATTAAATAAACTCCCTCAAGAACTGGCACATCGTGTCCTCCGGAGAATTTAATGACCACGTAGCCACTCCCTCTTTCCATGTTTTCTGAAGCTGAGATGTGCCATTTCTCTGGCTCAGTAAGATAGACCCTAAAGCCACTTTCCAAACTCTCAAGGTGCGTTCCATTTTAAACATCTCCTTCATTTACAAAAGAGTATCTGGAATTCGTTCATTTTGGCTTGTTTTGGAGCCGGCATCCAAACATCTGTTTGGAGTATGTATATATCATTGTGTCGAGAGAATATAAGAAGTTCCAGTGTATTTTCTTTAAGTCTCATCCTTGACAAGTTGTCACCTAATAATTAAGCCACGCTAAAGGCAAACAAAGAAAAAAGGCAATGGGTATTGAAGGAGAAAGTGTTTTTTGGAGCTGACATATTTAGACTGAAAAAACACCCACACTTAACAAATATTTTTGTCACATAAAATTAGAAAAGATGTTGCTAGAATGTTTTGTGGCCTGCCACACAGGATAAAGCAAGCCCGCAGGCTCCTACCGGCCTGTGCAGTGAGTCAGAATAATCACTACTTCACGTTGCAGGTAAGTCGTCCTGAGTCTCTCAAAGAATAAACACCTGGAGCACTTCACCTCTCCCACAAAGGGAACAAAAGAGAACACACCATTCCTTTAAACACTACGCACAAATGACTAAAACACTAGGCCTAGATCGAATTTAGGACTTCAAAGTGGAGCACAGTTTGATATGGACTGGGGAAAAATATTTTTTTTTGAGATGCTTTATCTCCTGGTGTATCAAAAAAATGGTGTAAGGTTCCCCTGGAGATGTTCCCAACCTGTGTTTCTTTCCCTTCCTCATATCTATAGTGTACATATTGCCGCTTGAACAAAGCCTCTATGTAAATAACTCCATGTACTTTTTCCTTGGCATTGACTCTAGCATATTAAAATAGAAGTTCTAGTTGGAGGTAATGAAACAGGAGCATGCACAGTGACATCCCAAGTCTATGGATTCAGTACATCTGGCCATGCTGCCACCAAAAGGAATTTATTAAGGGGATCCCAGTGAATTCCACAGTCCACCACTCTAAGCAAAACCAGGAGAGATCAAAGTTTGCGACCCACTTTCTCCAAGTGGTTAATTTGGCATGTGACAGTAATTCTATTTATTCGATTCCAGTCAAGTAAGTTCTTTCACTTCAAAAATAACACAAATGATCCACTGAAAAATAGCCACAGAGTGCTTATTTAGATGAGAATGAGTTCATTTGAGATGAGCACAAATCTTTACACCTTCAACTGCAAGCCGAGTAATTTTATATCCTTAAAGTATACTTTACTCTTCCAACTAAAAGCACAGTAATTTTATATACTTAAAATATATTTTACTCTTCCAAATGAAAGCACAGTAATTTTGTACCCTTAAACTATAACATAATTTACTTTCCTCATTATTGATTAGTACCATTAAAATTATATTAATTGATCTTCAGAGGAAGTCTAAATAACAGCGTATCTTTCCGAGCCCATGACTTCTTAGT
>VMDR010011923.1:0-27562 GCA_007922815.1 Macrotus californicus
TTTAAGAAGAAAATTAGAACCAACAAAGATATGGAGCTGGCAAGTGGATAAGCAATAAAAATGTTGTAATATTTGCAGTTAGCTCCAAGAAGAAGAAAGTCTAAGCTACATTGGAATGATACACACTTGAAAGATTCGCAAAGAAAAATGACGGAATAATAATGTGCAAACCTGTCATACTTTTGGGTCCAAGACTCCTCTATATTTTTAAATCTAGTTTGATCAAATTCCATTTTCCACTGCAAGGCATTTAGTTCCTATAGAAAGAAAACAGAACTTTCATGGAAACTTTTACAAAATCACTTTAGGACATTGTGAAAAGCTGAAATAAATCATCTGATCGCTTCACAGAAATAGCATAAAGAGGGAAAAAAATACTAACCACTGCTCAAAGAGAGTTTATGACATTTGTAAACCCATATAGCATGCCTCTTTAGCAATCCAAAGAGCTTTGCCAAAGCTTACTTATCATAGGAGAAATTTCGAGTTGTTTAGCTTAAAAATATGCTGGTCCAAACCTAGGTTTCTCATCATCCCCACCCTCAACCCATGCAGACTCCACAAGCCAAATATACTCCCGGAAGTCTGAAGCCAGGGCCGTCCCATCAAGGGCGGGTACAGAAGGCACATGACCTTTGAAGGCAACTCCTAACTACCTTTTCAGTGAAGGTGAGGTGGTCAGAACTCAGAGGCAGGCTCTGGAAGCAAAGGAAGAAAAGAAGAAAAATAGGAGGCATCAACTTGGCAGGCTTCCTACTACCTTAAAATGGGGAAAGAAAAGAAATCTTAATTCTTTGCCCATTTGACAACCTGTTCTGGATTATGGACTTCAAAAGAGAAGGGACCATATAAACTTGAAGCACACCTAGCAGACGGTATGCACAAATGACATATCCATTAGTAAGGTGACCTTTAAGGAAATTCTGTATGAAAGACTATTGGATTAAACAAGTCTAAGCTAAAAATGCAAATACCTTCTCCAAGGATCTCTTTTGCTCCACGGTTTTTTGAAGTAACACCTGGGTGTGACTTGTGGCTTTGCCAAATATTGCCTAAGAAAAATAAAAACCATATCAGTATAAATTAAATTTCTAATTACTCCCATATGCACAATGAAGTTCACATTTTAAAAAATCCTCACCTGAGGATACATTTATTAATTTGAGAGAAGAAGGAAGGGAGGGAGGGAGAGAGGGAGAGGGAAGGGGGAGGGAGGAGAGGGGAGGGGAGGGGAGGGAAGGAAACAGAGCAGAGACATCAATGTGAGAGAAAAACATCTATAGGTTGCATCCCTTATGCACCCCTGGGGGCCAAACCCACAACCTGGGTACGTGCCCTGCCGGGGAATCAAGCCCACACGCAGGCCCTGGCCAGATGGCTCAGTTAGTCAGAGTGCCCTCCTGTACACCAAAAGGTCGCAAGTTCAATTCCTGGTTGAAGCCCACAGGAGAGGCAACCAATTAATGTTTTTTCTCTCTCTCTCTCAAATTTATTTTATATATATATATTTTAAACCCATGACCTTTTGGCGCACTGGATGACACTCCAACCAACTGAGCCACACTGGACAGGGCTGAAGTTCACATTTTTATTTTAAGGCAATAGGAAATTAATTCGAGATGAGAATTTCCACAGAGATCACTTTTTTGTGGAGCATTTGATAGTTCAAAAGTCAGAAGATCTTGGTTTGGCTCTTTCCCAATGAAGGTGAGAAGGCATGAAAGGATTTTCCATGCAAAGACTTGTACAAAAACATTCATAGTACCATTATTCAAAATGGCCAAAGAGTGGAAACCCAAATGCCCATCAGCTGGTGAATAGACAAACAAAATAAACAAAATGAGCTGCATCTGTACAACAGAATGTGAGCTGGCAATAAAGAGGAAGACAGTGCTGACACATGCGGCACCACGCTCGAACCTCAAAAACACGCCAACTACGAGAGTCCGGACACATACTGGATGATTCTATCTGCACGGAATAGAAAAGGCAGGTCTGTGAGACAGGAAGTAGATGAGGGATGGGCATGGCGAGTGACTTGCTAATGTGTATGGGGTTCCTCTCTGGGGTGCTGAAAACACTCTAAAATTAGATTGTGGTCATTGATGGTCGCACAACTCTGAGTTCAGGGAAAATGAGCTGCACGCTTAAAACGAGTGCATTTGGTAGCACGGAAATTACACCTCAACAAAGCTGTTAGAAAATCTCAATCTCAAACAGAAACGGAATGGCATCAAGCATTGCTGCTTTTGTTTTAAAAGCTAAAACCATACGACTTAGTACTGGAATAAGAAAGTGATGGGATAGCTTTCAAACAACTTCTTACCATGCTCTGAAGGATTTTCAGGGCTTCCTCTTTACCTTCAAGTTGTCTTTGAGATGCCTCAAGTTCAGTTTGTAAAATGTCTACCTCCTGAGGAAAGAAACAAAATCAGTCTTCTTGTCTGCAAGATGTGCAACGCCAAATGATCAATTTGATGAGCAGTCCACAAGTAAGCTCAAAATGCAGTTTCACTCAAAGAGCTCGGACCTCATAAAAGAGACTGGAAATTCCTACGTGCTCTATTGGTGGACCAGACAGGCCAAAATTGAGAGCCTCACCATTAGGTGCTATTTGTAACTCACAGCCCAAATTTTTTGCTTTTACCCACCTAGGCCACACAGCTAAGGACTTGGGAAAAAAAAAAATCCTTAGGCCACATAAAATAAGCACATGATCACTCACAGAGCTCCAGTAGTTACTGTGGGCTGAATGGTGTCCCCCCCAAAAGAAATGTTCAGATTCTAACTCTTGGGACTGTGAATGTGACCTTATTTGGCAATACGGTCTTTGCAGATGTAATCGAGTTAAAAACGAGATCAGACTAGGTGAAGGTAAGCCCCAATTCAATGACTGGTGTCCATATAAAACGAGAAAACCTTGGACACAGACACACAGGGGAGAACGCCATATGACACCAGAGACTGGAGTGATGCAGCCACAGGCAAGGAATGCCAAGGACAAGGATTGTTGGGGACAACTACCAGTGGCTGGGAAGAGGCAAGGAGTCCTCCTCAAGTCCTCTCAGGGAATAGGGCCCTGAGGATGGATTTTGGATTTCTAGCCTCCAGAACTGAGAGAATAAATCTCTGTTGTTTTAAGCCCCCAGTGTGTGGTACTTTGTTACAGCAGCTTTCAGAGTCACAAACAGCCCTGATTGGCTCAGTGGATTGAGCGCTGGCCTGCAAACCAAAAGGTTGCTGGTTCGATGCCCAGTCAGGGCACATGCCTGGGTTGTGGGCCAGATTCTCAGTAGAGGGCGCACGAGAAGCAACCACACATTGATGTTTCACCCCCTCTCTTTCTCCTTCTGCTGTATCTAAAAATAAATAAATAAAATCTTAAAAAAAAAACAAAGAATCACAAACATACACTAAGATGGGCTTCCTGTTTCCCACAGGACAGGCGCCCCTCACAGAAATGCTTACTCCCAACAGGCTGGACCACCTGGGCTACTTTCTGGCCTTCTGACCTCAAAGAGGTTAAATTAAGGTTCTTTCTGGCCATGTACACAGGGGAGATAGATGGAAGGAAGTGATAACTATTTCTCCAGAAGATTAGAGAAGTGGAGATTAGGGGCAAAAGGAGAACTGGGGGGCAGGCATGTTTACAAAACAGCCTTGTTGAGAGATGAGGAGGATACAGACCTGAGGAGGGCAGCCCATACGTTTACCCTGTGGCTCATCGAGAATACCTGGATAGCCAACATTTGCCTTTCACACAATTTTAGCACTACTTAAACAAAATATCTACCAAAAGACTTCTATTCACAAGAGAATTTTTATATTTGCCAGAGCACCTACCTCTAATGTTTTGTCAAGACGTTGCTTTAATTCTACACTTGATAATTCTGAACCAGAATCTATTAGAAAAAACACATATTTTCTTTAATTAGTTAAATAAAGATATTTGTTTACAAATTATCAAATATCAATTCCCCCTAAATTGCAAAGTGAAAAGAATTGTAATAAACCAAATAATGATAAAAATAGGTAGTTGAAAATATTTCACAAATGAAGACACATACACGTTGAATAAAAAGACTTTTAAAAAGGACTCTAAAATAAAACTTGTTAATAGATTGGCTAGTTACATACAAACACAATACAAGAAAACCCCATACACGTTGGTGAGTGAAGTAAATAAATTTCGGTGCTTGGCCTAAGTGTGACCAGCACAGTGATGTGAATAGCTAAGAAGTGACCTGAATGTAACTTCTTCTCAAAGGGAGTGACGAGAAGTTTCCTGTAACTCAGTTATTCTCTCCTTAATGCGATCGATTGAGCCGTGAAACTAAGCTCTCCAGGCTTCATCTGCACTGTGGTCTCAGAGGCAGTAACAAACACCAAAGTGGTAAATCACAAGCAACAGGAAAAGAAGCAAATGAAGAAAAAAAATTAGAAAGAATATTTTGAAGGATATTAAAATTTTCTCAAAACAATTTTTTTCTTTGCTATTTTGAACTTTCCTCAACATGACAGTATCCAAGGCAAACCAAATCATGTTTCTACTCTGATGATACAGCATTCCGAAGAGGGACAAAGTGACATTGTATTGGCAATGACAAGTTCTGTTTTATTAGTACTTGTGGTAGGCAGAATGATGGCTCCTGACGATGTCCACATCTTAATCCCCATAACCTGTGAACACATGGCAAAAAGGACTCTACAGATGGGATTAAATTAGTACTTGGAGATGGAAGATTACTCTGGATTATCCAGGTGGGTCCAAGGTACTCACAGGCCCTTATAAATGAAAGAGGAGGCAGGAGAGTCAGTGTCAGGCTGATGCAGCACAAGAAAGACCGGACGGGCCATGGCTGGCTTTGAAGATGGAGGAAGGGGACCACAGGCGGCTGCTTTTCCCCCAGAGCCTCCAGGAGGAGTGAGGCCCTGCCAGCACCCCAATTTTAGCCCAGAGAGCCCTGTTTAGGATTTTTGACCTACAGAACTGGAAGATACCCAATTTGTGTGGTTTAAACCATTACATTTCTGGTAATTTGGAAATAGCCATAAGGAAATTTGCACAATATTCTTACCTATGATCAGGTCAACGTTGATAAAAAGACACAAGTGCATGGCACAAAACAAGAGCTCATTCTATCACTGTTACATCTTGTTCCCATCACAGTGGTCTCCCCATGTTCTTACAAAGGCACCTGAGCATCGTGCTCAGTTTTCAACACCTTGCTTGCAAAGCAGTGTATACTCTCTAGGGCACAGGTGGCAAACACAAGGCCCAGGGGCCGAATCCGGCCCTCCACCTTGTTTTATCCAGCCCAGGACCTTGTTTCTGCGCGGCAGTGCCAAGCTCCTTGCCCCTACTTAAGGAGCAGTTACATTTATACAGTCCTAACATTACATTTCGCCCTTTAATAGCAACCACGAGGCTGAAGTGGCCTCCGGTGAAAATAAGTTTGACACCTCTGCTCTAAGGACTTGGAAGAAGAATGTATAAATAACCCCATCCTAATTTCAAGGACTTTGAGGGAGGGGGATAGATCCCCAGCTACAACAGTTGTTTGTAAATCTGAAACCAGGGTTCTTAAACTGTTTTTGTGCTGTTCTAATTTGTGTTTGTTCCGCTTTGGTGGGGGATGTTTTACAACGTGGATTACGAAAGACGCAGCCTCACGAGAGCTGTGCACAGGCACGCACTCACCACGGGTTCCCAGTCCCTTTGGAGTTGTGTCATTCTATCCCAGTCTGATTCTGAATTTCACTCTTTCCTTAATATATGGGATAATTTGTCTTTAATTATAATAAATTGAGATTAATTTTGTTTTGATAATTTCTGAGAATTTCATAACATCCCTAAGATAACCAGAAGTACGCATGTTCTGCCAGAGACACTCCTTCCCCAGATAAGCACCAGGTTTGCGGTGCTCAAATGTCACCTCCTTCCAGAGGTCTCCCTGACCCTTGCCCAAAACAGCGGTGCCCCAAGCCCTCCCATCACTCACTATCCCTTCACTCACCACTGACTGACGTGATCTAGCTACTGATCTGTGGGCTTATTCTCTGTCTGCTCCACTAGAATGCAGACTCCCTGGCACATGGGCCTTTGACTGTTTTCTCAGTGATGTTACTCGCAGAGTTTAGAGCTGCCCCAGGCACCTAACAGGCACCCAATAAACACTAGTTGCATAAGAAATAAAGAATAAATGAAGTGTACCACTACGTCACCAAAAAAGCAAGGGAGGTAATTGTGTACTGACATCACTGTGTGTTAATACAGATTAACTAGTGTACTTAACAATTTGAATAATTCTTAGAAATAGAAACATCAATTACTTTTGAACTATCACCAATCTCCAGAGATGAAGACAGATAAATTTCTCAAATCCACTCTGGTGACCCATCTCGCTGTACCTGAAGGGTGGAAGCACTAAAATTCACAGAGGAAGGGGGGAGGAGGAAGAGGGCACCAGGCATCCTTACCGGGGCTGCTTTGTCCTCGGTGCTGGGAGGTTCTGGACCTGAGGGGGTATGTATCTTGCAAGCCCTTAGGCCTGGAATATTGAAAAAGAGCAACACTTCTTTCTTCCTCCTTTCCTGGAAATGGGGGAGGGCTAAAGTTCCTTTCATCTGATTTTTTTCTAGATGTAAATAAAGGTGAAATGTGCACTTCATAAACACCGCCAGGCCTTCCGAGGCCATATCCTAAATCGCCTTCGGCCATATCATCGTCCTCCGGTTCCCAGGTCTGCGCCTGCGCCTGCGCCCCCGCTGGCCCCGGTGGCCTCGCCACCGTGCTCATCAGCCAGATGCCTTATTGACCATAAGGAAAAACTGGTTACCTGTAGTTAAGAAAAAGAGTAGTTAAAACACTGTCGGTGAAAAAAAACTGGGTTTTCTGGGGAAGAAAAGCTCATTTTTGTGCTGTGCAGGCATGACTATCCTAGAGAAGCACCAGCACGCAGACGCAATCCGATTCAACATTTCAGGCCTCTTTAGGTAAGAAAAATTCCAACTTCTTATTTCAAAGATGCAGTGAATTGCAAGGAAGCAGGAAAGGCATTTACTTAAGGCGGTAATCTACTGATCAGGATAAAGGAGATCGGCCTTTGCTAAGGAAACAGAACATTCTTGACACACAAGCTTATAAAGGAAAGGGTTCCGTTTTCACAAGCCTAACAGCTATAGAAAATTCAGAAAAGTCTCTGGAAAATGAGACTTCCAATGAATAAGACCACTCTGCCTCTGCCCCTTCATAGCCCTTTACCTAGTTCAGGTGCTCGGGGCACTTCTTTCTCCTACAGGCTCATCTGCTATTTCTGTGCAGACGCTGTTAGTAAAGGTTCTGTATCTGGGACAGTGATAGGTGAAAGGGACAAAGGTGCCCCACCTTTCTTTCTAAAATCAGATTACATTTGTGTTCAAAACCTATTTCACAATGCAACCAGAGCAAATACCAAAGCCTTCCCAGTGGCTAAATGTCCTAGGCTCCCCTCTGCCCCAGCACCTCGGGCTGATGGCCCTGGCCTCCTGGGTGCTCTGGACCATGCCAAGCATTCCTGCCCCAGAGCTCCATGTCCGCCCTGCCCAGGGGAGTGAATGCTCTTTTCTGGGGACAGTTGCACAGCTATTCCTCAGCTCCTTCAGTCTTACCTTCTCAGCGGGGCCTTTCCTGACAGCCTATTTAAAATTGCAAACTTCTCCCCGTCCCACTGACCTGCTTTATCTTTCACCTTCACACTCATGACCTGCTATCAGGGCTGTCCAACCTTTTGAAGTCTCTGTGCCACACTGGAAGAAGAGTTTTCTTGGGCCATCCATTAAATACATTGCGACATATAATCACCAAAAAAAAAAAAAAAAAAAAATCTCATAATGTTTTAAGTAAATTTACAATTTTGTGTCGGGCTGCACTGACAGCCATCCTGGGCTGCATGCAGCTCTTGGGCAGGTTGGACACCCCTGTTAGGACAAAAGCCCCTTTCTCAGGCCCTCTTTCCCAGAGCTGGCTGGACCACAAGTATGACTGACCCTCATTGTTTTATGAGCCTTTATCCTCAGGACTAGAAAATTGCTGGAAGTGATCTGAAGGTGCAGAGGCTCCGGGAACCCAGGAAACAGGACACACTGGACCACAACAACGGACTGGACCCTGTACCCAAAGATGACATCAAAACAAGCTGCAGCCTAAAAGAAACATCCTGCTCTACAACCACCCCATTTCCAGATAAACACTCAAAGCCCTAACCCCTCAAGGCTGGTGCTGGTACACATCTCCACACCTAGCCCTTTCCCTCCCTTGGGAAAGTGAAAATAAAATCCTTTACTCACTGCATTTTCTTCTTGTGAATTCTTTCACAGCCCATGTCACCAACTACCCCAACACCTTCTAACATACTCCTCCATATTTTACTCACTTTTCAAATCATGCCACCAAAAGGGGGAAGGTAGTGCAAAAGAGGGAGCCTGGTGAAGCTGAGGATGGCTCCAGCCAACTTGGATGCCTCTCAAGAGGTAGGGCACCCTGAAAATTTTCCCCCACCAGAGTCCAAACCCACTCTAGAAGGCCCTAAGACACATGTGAGCGCCACAAGGGCAGACGTTTTTATCTGTTCGGATCACCACTGCATTCCCAGTGCCTAAAACTAAGACATGATCGGTGCTCAAGTACTTGTTTAATAAAAGAACAAAGCAAGGAAGAAACATAAACTGAAATCAACTTGCCTCTAGGCTAGAAAAACAAAAGCAGTCACCTCAGCAAGGCTCCGCACTGGGTACCTTGGGGCTCACTGCCTGCTCTTCTTCCTAGAAGAAAACATCTCCAAGTAAAAATGTCCTACAGAGAAATCATCACCAAGCCTTGCTGGTCTGAGGACCACTGTTGGCACCTACCTGGTGACAGTGGCCTACCTGGTGGCTGGAGGGCACCTGAAATGCTCAGCTTAGTACACACAGTGCAGTTAAGAGGGACTTTCACCACCAGATGTTTCAAAACAGGGACTTTGCTGTACTTATTTGGAAATATTTCATCCTTTTCACAAGACTCATTAAAAATACAAAGGAGCCCTGGCTGTGGTGTGGCTCAGTGGATTGAGTGCGGCCTGCGAACTGAAAGGTTGCCGATTAGGGCACATGCCTGGGATGTGGGACAGGTCCCCAGTTGGGGGCGTGCAAAAGGCATGATTGATGTATCTCTCGTACATCGATGTTTCTCTCCCTCTCTTTCTCGGCCCCTTCCCCTCTCTCTAAAAATAAACAAATAAAATCTTAAAAAACAAATTCAAAGGAAAGAAAGAAATGAAACACATCCGACATATTTTTCTAAATATCCTATTTATAAGGACTTTCAAAAATAAATCTCAGTTCTTCAAAAATAATGAATTCTCACTTTTTGCTGCAATCTCTCTTATTCTTCCACTATTAAAACTAGATATGGGTGCCAAATAAATTCAATTATGCATGAAGGGTTTTCTATTGTTTTAGGTCAAAGCATATTTTCAAGGTTTAAAAGAAAGGCCCTTAAAGGATTTGAAGTAATACAGCATAAAAAAAAGATACAAAGATGGAAAGATGCTCGACATCGTTCATCATCAGGGAACTGTGGACTTGAACTACAGTGACATTCCACCACCTACTACTGCCACTTCCAAGTGCTGCTGGGACACGGGCATCCACGTGCACTGTTGGTGGGAGTATGAAATGGTGCAGACACTGGGAAAAGTTGGGCAGTTTCTTTTCAATAGTGACCCAGCAATTGAGTTCCTGGTATTTACCCAAGAGAAATGAAAACATGTTCCTGTAGAGAAGTGTTCATGAATATTCATAGCATTATTCAAATTAGCCCCAATCAGAAAACAGCCCAAATGCCCATCAACAGGAAAAACAAATTACAGTACATCCATCTAATAGAATATATTCACCAATAAATAATGAATTCTGATAAATGCAATGACATGGGTGAATCTTACAGATATTCTGCTAACCAAAGAATCACAGTACTGTATGAAATCCTGGAAGAACTAATATTCATAACAGATAATAGATCAATGGTTGCCTGGGGTGGGAAGGCGAACTTCAAAGGGCATGAGGGAACTTTTCTGGGTGATGGAAAAGTCTTATATCTTGACTAGAATGATGGTTTGTCAAAACTAATCCAACAGTATACTCACAATGATGCATTTTATTGTATGTAAATTTTTAAATTAAATTTATTGGGGTGACATTGGCTAATAAGATCACATGTGTTTCAAGTGTACATTTCTATGACACATGACCTGTTCATTGCAGTATGTGCCCACCACTCAAAGTCAGATCATCTTCCATCACCACATATTTGGCCCCCTATACCCTCCACCATTATGGGCTATGTTTTACCTTCAGTGCAGCAGAATCCTGTTTAGAATTGCAACTTCACATCTCTGTTAAGGAAGGTGTGGTCACGGTTAGGCAGCCAGCAGTGAAGAAAATGGAATTGGTCAACACAAACAAAAAAGCAATTAAGAGGAAAGAATATGCAATCACAGGATTAGCTAAGGGTATTTTTTAATGTATCATATATGAGATCTGTCCGGAAAAAGTCCAGCCATTGTTAATATAAAGAGAACAGTTTGTGTGACATTGATGTAACCTGGCAGCCAAGGAGAGTGGACTGGAATGCACATGCGTGAACAATGTCAACTTCACTGTGTTAGTCAGTGGGAGCGGTAGACACCATTAAATGAACATGTGTACTGTGTGGCCATCACATTCAAAAGGACTGAGTGAGTACAGCAATGAATCTGCATCAAATTTTGCCTTAAGCTTGAACATTCCTCTGCAGAAAGTATTCGGATGAATCAGAAGGCCACAGCTATGGGCAACTGATGATTGGCAGCTTCACCACAACGATGTGCCCACTCACACATCATGTATCGTGCAGAGTTTTTTTGGCAAAAGAGCAAATCACCCAGGTGACTCAGGCCCCTGCAGCCCAGATTTAGTGCCCTGTGACTTCTGGCTTTTCCCAAAACTAAAATCACCTTTGAAAGAAGAGAGATTTCGGACTATTGATGAGATTCAGGAAAATATGACAGGGCAGCGGGTGGCAACTGGGAGAACTGTGCGAGGTCCCAAGGTGCCTACTTTGAAGGAGACTGAGGCGCCACTGTCCTACGTGCAATGCTTATTGCATCTTGTATCTTCTTCAATAAATGTCTCTATTTTTCATATTACGTGGCTGGATGCTTTCTGGACAGACCTCATGATAGGTGTCATGGGAACACCTTCCCGCTATTCAGACCAAACACAATACTAAGTTTTCACATAGTCTTATGCTCTACTAATTTTTAAAATGTAACTTTAGGAATTGTTGGCTGTGTACCCTCCTACTTTTTATATACTAATAGTAATATTAATGTGGAATGCAGTCAAATTAAACCTGACTTTTGGAACACATTACTAACATTCCATTGGACTAGTTTTAAACGCATTCAATGTTGACAGCAAGGGAGGCAGCAGGATGTGCAACACAGAAGGCCTGACTTCAGGAGGGCTGGGTTCAGACTTCACTCTGCTTGCTGCTTTGTGATCGGGGCTAGTCATTTAACTTCTCAGAGTCTTCTTTCTCTCTCTCTCTCTCTCTCTCTCTCTCTCTCTTTCTCTCTCTCTCCCTCCCTCCCTCCCTTTCCTTTTCCTTCCTTCCTTCCTTCCTTCCTTCCTTCCTTCCTTCCTTCCTTCCTTCCTTCCTTCCTTCCTTCCTTCCTTCCTTCCTTCCTTCCTTTTTTAAGACTTTATTTTCCTACAGAGAGGGGAAAGGAGGGAGAAAGAGAAGGAGAGAAACAGATCTGTTGCCTCTCACACGCCCCCGACCAAGGACCTGGCCCGCAACCCAGGCATGTGCCCTGACCAGGAATGGAACCAGCGAATTTCCAGTCTGCAGGCTGGCATTCAATCCACTGAGCCACAACCAGCCAGAGCTTGGAACCTGTTTTCAAATCTGCAAAACGGGTTTAAGCACAACTACTTTATAAGGTTATATAAACTCTACATTTGGGCACCATTGATATATTTGAAATCAATGTTTCATGAATTAGAATTTGAGTGTTAGTTTCTCCATTTGTCAAATGAGGGGACTGAAGAAGATCTGTTTTCTTAGAGCTCTAAAATCCCGGTTCTACATCAGCATTTTCCAAACTGTGCCACATAAAACTCTAGTCATATGAACTATGAGGTGCTGTCAGGAATAAAAGGGCCCTTCTGGCTTTATTAAGAGGTGTATTTCCTATGCTGGTCTAGGCATACATCACTAGCCCAAAATTATACAGATAGTGGCAAAGCCAGAACTAGAAACTGCTCCTCTGGCTCCTTGTTCTGTGGTCTGGCCACTTGGGAAAGGCCGCAGAATACTCAGATTGCAGACGGACAAAATCCTACTTCTGCACTAACAACTCTTTGAAAAGTGACCAGGGACTTCCTAATCGCTGAATCCAAGACCTAGTCTCGTTCCCCAGCCACCTCCACTTCTGCAGAAGCTGTGCCTACGGACTCACCACACCCAGACACCTGGTCCACCATAGCTCTTCAACCTCACAGGAATCCCCCACTCTGTTATCGGCCCTCCCAGGCTCCTTGCCCTCTTCCTGTCCATTCTGTATATGTTTGGCTTCCATTCCAGCAGGATATCCTGGCAGCAATTTGAACACAGCTTCCTCAAAAACAAATCCACACCCTCCCCTACTACAGCCATGTCTCCTCTTGAGTCCTCTATTTCTGCAAATGCATCAGCCGTGCTCTAAAACATCCAGGTCCAAAATTTAGGAATAGTTTTTTTTTCCTTCTCCTTTTTTCTCTCTGGTACTTTCAGATGTTAAGCCCTTTAGATCCACAAACTCTCCCAATGCCATGATCTTCTTTGCACATTAACTTCACAGACTTGGCTGAATTTCTTGTATTCCTCTGGGGCTAAACCAATAGCTCCTAACTGATCTACTCCGAGCTATCCTACACAGTTGCCAAGCACAGTCCAAAGATGCTCATCACATTCCATAACCCCCATGATATATAAATATATAATGAAAGTGTTTTCTACAAGAAGAATCCTGTTTTCACCACCTGTTTCAACCATCAGTACTCCTTGGGCATGATCTGTGCTTCCGTATAAAAGGGACTGCAACCTCTTCCTGGTGGCATAAGCCTGGTCACCTTCAATCCTCACCTGGGGCCATTCTCCAACCTAGGAATGCTTTCTCCTCTCAAGCGCCCCTCAGTTCATGACAGCCACTTCCTCCAGTAGGCTTCCGGAGTACCTTGGGCCAGCTGCGATTTCTGCTACCTCAGAGCCCTCCTAGCTCTGCATTGTCACTTTCAGTAGTCTTTCTTACTTAATGTTTTTACTGTATACACTTCTCGTTCAGGGAGTATACCTGTTTCGTTTGCTTGTGCATAACAGGTGTTTCAAGGTGTTTAATTCTGATGGACAGAATTAAAAGAGAAAATAGATTCCTTCCTGGAAAACATAGACCAGAAGCATCACACCCAGTGAGTGGCCTAACAACTCTTGCCTTAGCAAACAAGTTGGTCAAACAATGCCTGTCAGGCCTGGAAAAGAGGAAGGAACTGGATCCCTGCCTGGTGAATACAGGCTAGCTCACAGCACCAGAGAATTTTGTTTTGTGACTTTTCCTTTTAAAACAATTTTAGATTTACAGTTAATTGCAAAGAGAATACAGAGAACTCCTGTATATACTTTACCTAGATTCCTCTAATGTTAATATTAGGGTACCTTTATCGAAGTTAGAAGTAAACATTAGCTAAACCACAGACTTTATTACAATTTCCCCAGTTTTTCTCCTGATATCCTTCTGCTGCTCCAGTAGCCAATCTAGGATACTACATGGCATTTAGTACGCTTTTATTGTTAAGGCTCAAAATTAACAGAAAAAGAAAAGTCAAGTCAAGAGAAGAGGAGAGAGAGGGGCATAAACAGTTTTGCAAATCCATTCCTTATACTTTCAATGTTGGACGAGGCCACTAAACGAGCACGAGTGGGAAAGGAGCCTGTTTCCCAGCTCGACCACAACCCGCCTCTCCCCCCAGCCCCGGCTCCACCCGCCGGCTCGGCCCCGCCCCCCAAGCCCCTCCGCGAGCAAGGGTTAGGGCATCACGACTCCCGCGGGGCGCCCCCACCCGCGCGCTCACCAGGCGCCGAGCCGCCACGTCGCGAGCGCCGCCGCGTCCTCCATCCACGTGACCGCGCGCCGCAGCCGGAGCGGGAAGGCGCCGCGGGGCGGGACCCGGGGCCTGATCCGCTGTGCTCTGCGGGGAGAGCCGCGGGCGTGAGCTCTGTTCGGCCCCAAAGCCCGTGCCTCCCCGCTCCGGGCAGCCGAAGGCACGGAACAGGCCCGAGTGTGCGTGGGTAAAGGTAGCGTTAGACTGTTCTAATCGTTGTTCCTACTAGCCCGGGAAGGGAAGGGCGGAGCAGAGCTGAAGTTCGGCGGTGGAGGCGGACCTTGAAAGGCAGGCTCAGTCCAGGAAACGGTGAGGGCCGTGCAGC
Organism: Macrotus californicus; assembly: GCA_007922815.1. NCBI lineage: Eukaryota > Metazoa > Chordata > Mammalia > Chiroptera > Phyllostomidae > Macrotus > Macrotus californicus. Next base: position 14,528 of record VMDR010011923.1, read on the forward strand.
CCCGGGGCCACAGCCTGCCCCTGGGAAGGAAGAGAGGGATGGCGGCCTTGAGGGCCTAGCAAGCGGCTGCTCTGGTCCACCTGTTCCTGTGGGTTTCCTGAAATGGACCCTGCCCTTTCAAACCTCACCAAAACGTTTGAGGTCATCAGACTGATGACCTTGGTGAAATGATTTTGGTATTATTTCCTAATACCCAATGTCGATGTAAAAAAAGTGTCCAAACGTATAGAGAATTTTTAGGAGTTTGAGCCTAACTGTTGACACTTGCCCAGAAGCAAAATCTGAAGGGACTGAGAAAATCCTCCAGAGAATGGCAGTTTTTGAAGCTTAGTTTATACGTTACTTTAGAATAAAAGGAGAATAAGAAGGGTTACATGAAGTCCATTGGTGGTAGATTAAGGGGGTAGGAGAAAGAAAATCTGGGAAATTTCTGGGATTGGATAAAAAAGCAAAACAGTGAAACACGTGGTTCTTTTACATTGGTGTTTATGAAACTGGAACAGCCGGCATTCCTGCTGCCTGTCCCTACCAGACCCAGTAAGCAGAGACGGGGATTGAATTGTTATGGGTGCTTTATTTGCCATCTGAGAAGACAGAGGGTTTGTACCCTAATAGACCGTTTTACATTCCATTTTCAACCAACCCTTTTTATAAAGAGAAGGAAAGTGTAGGTAAGGGGTTTGGAATTCAGGGGAAAAGTTAATCCGATAAGAGGCTGCAGCAGTCTTTCATCTGTGTGGTGGGCAGTGGTCTTTATCTCTGTCCTGGGCCGTGGGCGTCTCACCCTGGAGCACAGTGGCTCGGATGCCATCTTGATTGCCTGCAGCCCTCCTGAGGCACTAAGGTGGAGCTGCTTGTGGTCTCCTGGAGTCAAGGGGGGTCATACCTTCAGTTCCTGGAGCACTAGCTTTTTACATGCATTGATTAGTAAGCTTATTAGCTATTACCTGACACTAAATATTTTCGACATTTGAGCCCCCCCTCAGGTACAGGATACTTAATCATTAACATTTACAGAGATGGTATTTGGGGAACAAGATAACAATGAGGGGTTCTGAGGTCTCTGCTCTGGTGCAGCTGTTGTGCCCTGAGGGGTCTGGGAAAGGAGATTACTCTGACATTCCAAAGGTGTGTTATCTTAGATGAAAAAGACAATAGACATCCTCACTCAAGATTGACATTTGTCAAGGAAGCTACAGACTTAGGACCTGACTACCCATGATGACTTGCTTTTAGTTATAAATTTTTATGTTCAGACCATCCTATGTGTTACTTTCAGTCTCTGAGTTTGTAAGGCCCACAATCTGGGTCTCTCCTGAGCTTGTCAGGTTTAGTATGTGACTCCTTTTTTTGTCCATATCATCTGCGAAATAACTGAAGGGATTTCATAGTGGTCAAAAAACTTGGCTGTGGAAATCTCCAAGCCCAGCTCAAGGTAGCAGTCATCTCAGATTGCTTTACAGCTCAGGCAGGGTGCCCCAGACAAAACACGTGGGGGCTGACCTGCCGCAGCCCGCTGCGGCAAGGGTGGTCGTGAGGCTGAGCGAGGGACTGAATAATGGAGAGGACCAAATGCTCTGCTGGCATAAGGCAAGTTTATTGTGCAGCCTCAAGGCTTAAATATAATCTTGAGTACATGGAAAACAATGGAGCAACTCTTTGGTAAAAGTAACTCATTCCCTAGACCTTCGAGGTCTATCTCTCCCCTCAGAGCCAGGATGTTCCCAGACTTACATATCTCCTGGGTACAGGGCGCACATGCCAAAGATATGAGTTAATGGGAAAGAAAATGCAGCTGCTTTCTCAAGGGTACGGAGAACAGTCACGACCCAAGATAGCCCCGAGGCCGGAAACCAGGCCCAGTCACCACATCTGCGGTGCAGGACCCTATCCTCGACCCCTTGCAGGCCTTCTGGGCTCCTACACTGACCTTGGCCTGCACCACCTGGGAAACCTCAGGGACAGATGCACCCAGTGAACAGCTACAGACCATGTTAGAGCACCACCACCCTGTCCCTGTACAACTAATCCTCCATGGAGGGCTGAGGTTGGTGGTCAGTGGTCACAGCCAGTGCTTGTAGCTGACTGGCCTGGGCAAATCCTTCCCATTGATCTGCCAACAGCACCCAAGGCTCGACTACAAGAGGAGGGTGTACTCAGCCCACACAAAGGGCACACATCAAGAACCCAGCTTGGGTGATAGGGGAGGCTGTGCCACTGGACCCTACAAGACACCTACTACATTAGGCCACACTACCAAGACATGGAGTCAAAGCAGCTCTACCTAATTCATAGACACAAACACAGGGATGCTGCCAAGATGAGGAGACAAAGAAACATGGCCCAAATGAAAGAATAGATCAAAACTCCAGAAAAACAGCTAAATGAAATGGAGATAAGCAATCTGTCAGGTACAGAGTTCAAAACACTGTTTATAAGGATGCTCAAAGAACTTAGTGAGGACCTCAGCAGCATGTATAAGACCTAGTCAGAAATGAAGGATTCACTAACTGAAATAAAGAACAATTTACAGGGAAATAACAGTAGAGTGGATGAAGCCAAGAATCAATTCAATGATTTGGAACATAAGGAAGCAAAAAACAACCACACAGAACAAGAAGAAAAAAGATTCCAAAAAAAGGAGGATAGTATAAACAGCCTCTGGGACAACTTCAAGAAGTCCAACATTTGCATAATAGGGGTTCCAATTTCTTGCTCTTTCTCTTCTTAGAAGAGAAATCTATCTGAAAAAACAGTGAAAGAAAAGTTCCTTAATTTGGTGAAGGAAATAGTGCAAGTCCAGGAAGCAAGAAAGTCCCATGGAGGATGGATGCAAAGAGGCCTATTCCAAGACACATCATAATTAAAAGTCCAAAAGTTAAAGATAAAGAGAGACTCTTAAGGCAGCAAGGAAAAAGAAGTTGGTTGCCAGATGGGCAGGGGGTGGGGGAGAATGGGTGAAGAGGTGAGGGGATTAAGAACTACAAACAGGTAGTTACAGAATAGCCAGGGGGATGTGAAGGACACTATATGAAATGGAGAAGCCAAAGAACTTACACACATGACCCATGGACATGAGCAATGGTGGGGGGATTGCCTGAGGGAGGTGGAGGCACTAGGTGGAGGGGGGTAAATGGGGGAAAAATCAGGACAACTGTATTAGCATAATCAATACAGTATAATTTTAAAAAACTTGGTTGGATTTATAGATTACTCTGGATTGGAAATAAACAAATAAACCCTTTCCTGTCAGTAGCCAGTTTCTTTCAGTCTTCCTCTTCTCCAGATCCAACCCACATTTCTCTTTTAAAAAAATTTTTTTTTTAAGATTTTATTTATTTAGTTATAGACAGAGGGAATGGGAGGGAAAAAGAGAGGGGAGAAACATCAATGTGTGGTTGCCTCTCACACCCCCCCACTGGGGACCTGGCCTGAAACCCAGACATGTGCTCTGACTGGGAATCGAACCTGTGACCCTTTGGTTCTCAGGCCAGTGCTCAGTCCACCGAGCCACACCAGCCAGGGCCAAACCACATTTCTCTTAATCAGCTGCTTTTCAAAAGCAAACATACCTAGACTTGTGGAAAACTAGATAGAACCAAGGCTCTAAAATTTCTCCTTATAATAGAACAAGATCAATGCTATGTGCTTGTTAGATGCTTAGGGATTTAAAATTATCATAGAAGATTAATATATTTATAACTGTAAAGTTAGTTGTATATTACCTCATTTAGTATGATAAACATATTCAATAGCTTTGCAAGCCAAAACTAATTTTTCTTCACTTAAAACTTTATTATAGCAAATCTTGAAATGAGGTACTGTAAGTCTTTTAACTTTTTCAAGTTCTTTTTTTAAGCCCTGGCCGATGTGGTTCACTTGGTTGGAGCATTGCCCCATACACCACAAGGTTGGGGCTTGATTCCCAGTCAGGGCGCACACCTAGATTGCAGGTTCGGTCTCTGGTCAGGGAGCATACGTCGCAGCCAGCTAATGTTTCTCTCTCTCTGTTCCTTATTCTGTCTAAAATCAGTAAATATATTTAAAAAATTTTTTAAGTTCTTTTTCAGCATTGTCTATACTAGTTCCTGTATGTCTCCATATACATTTTAGAATCAGCTCATCAGTTTTTATGCTGGGATTTTTCTTGGGATTTATAGATTGGTTTGGGGAAAACTGACAAGTTAAAAATGTGGAGTCTTGAAATTCATGAACATGGTATATCCATCTAATTGGATCTTTCCTTTGAATTTTCAGCATGCAGATACAGCACATATTTTGTTAGGCACATATCTCAGTACATCATACCTTTTGGTACTACAGTAAATGGTATTAATTTTAATTTCCTGTTGTTTGTCACTAATATGTGGACATGCAATTGACTTTTGTGTATTGGTCTTGTGTTCTGTAACCTTGCTGAAAGTCACTAGTTTAAGTAGCTTTTGTGTGGATTCTGTTTGGAATTTCTACATAGTAACCATGTTGACTGAGAATAATTTATTTCTTCTAGCTCTGCATGTCTTTACTTTCTTGCTTAGTGCACTGGCTAGGACCTCCAGATGACCAATATGCTTTTTATTCACTAGCCTTTTTTCACAAATTATTTTTTTGAACCTTCTTCCCATAAAAATAAACTCTTTAAACAATGAAACTCTGAATGGATTTCAAGAGTCTGTGAATCTTTGAAAAATATAGGCAACATTTTGTATTAATATGTATGTGTATATTTCCTTGAAGGAAGTGGATTTAGAGCTTACATCAGAATGTCAATAAGATTTGTCATCAAAAGTAGTTAAGAAACTAAACTTTAAGTAAAAGCCTTGATAGAGAAAGACAAATACCGTATGACTTCACTCATATGTGGAATCTAATGAACAAACTCAACTAACAAGCAAAATAAAGACAGGGTCATAGATAGAGAGCAGGCTGACAGCTCTAGGGGGGTGTGGGTTGAGGGGTGGCAGGATCAAGCAAAAAAGATAACTCATGGACAGGGACAACAGTGGTGGTTGGGGGAGGGGGATGGGCGGAGGTAGAAGAGGGTATAGGGGTAATAAATGGTGATGGAAAAAATACAATGAAAAATAAACTGTTATTTGAAAAAAGTAAAAGCCTAGGTATATATAAAGAATTTTCATGATGTTGCTTTTCACATGCACAGCAATGAAGATAATTAAAAACTGATTTTTTTTCTCTCCCTCTTCCTACTTCATAGGAAAAAATAAATGGTTCTCAGCAGTTTTGACCCCTACTACTTTTGTGTTAAAAGACAGATTTAAATGTTGGTAAGGACTGTTGGTAGGACATGCTTAGAATGCAGAAGGAATGTAGCTGAAGTAAGGCCAAACCCCTATTTCAAAGCCCCCTCAAATAAAAATGTAACAAGAAACGCATAAGGGGAAATATCATTGGTTATGCATATACCAACGATTATCTTAAGGCACTCTTGAGAAAGCAAGTAAATCATATTGAAAAGTCTCATTTACAGAATTATAAAATGATTAAAGTTTTGGCACACTTCAACTTCTTTTTCAATTTTTTTTCCCCCTCATCCAAGGACATTTTTTCATTGCTTTTAGATAAAGAGGAAGGGAGAGAGGAAAGAGAAACATTCATGTAGGAGAGAAGTATCAATTGGTTGCCTTCCGGACTCGCCCTGAATGGGGATCATACACATCCAGACCAGACGGAACCCTGCAAACCAGGCATGTGCCCTGACAAGGAAGAGAACCCACAACCTTGCTATTATGGGGTGATGCTCCAAACAACTGAGCCACACTGGCCAGGATAGCACACTTACTTTCTTAAGTTTCATTTAAATCGTCCTATTTAAACAAAAAGTTAACAAGTAGGTTTGAATAAAACCAGAGACAAACAGTAAATGAGGTTATTTTTAAGACCTTTTCCAAACAACCAGATGTTAAAGCATTGTCACTAGTTTCACGTAAAAACCTAGGACTGAAACTAGTGAGTATACTGACAAAATTTCAAAAAGTTGTGTAGCTGTGTTAGACTTCATTATCTCCCATCTGCTGAAGGGAGATAATTTGTCATTTATTATTATGAGTCAATGTTAGTGTTAAGATAATGAACAATTACTTGATTAGCAAGAGAGTTTAGTGAACCCCAGTAGTGAAAATGCAAGAATCTTCTCAGAATAGCCATTCACACTACTGAAACCAGTAAAAAGCATATACATGGTGCTTAGTTGTGCTAAGCACCGTTTATACTTAATCCCTGCAATAGCTGTGAAGTAATTATTCTCATTTTGTATGACTGGTAGTAGTGGGTAGCACTTTGTCATATTAACCCAGGCCAAGTAACCTTTTTTTTTTTAAGGTTGGAAGACACTATTTTTTTCCTCTTTTTTATTGTTGTTCCAGTACAGTTGTCTCCATTTCCCCTCCCCTATGCCCCCACTGGGCCATCCCCACCCAAGTAATCTTTCTTTACCTCCATATTCAGTCTTCAAGGCCCTGTGTCCTACATCATTTATCCTTTTCTGATACTCATAATAGAAAATAATTCTTGTCTCTTCTATTCTCTCCTTGTGATCTCCAATAGGGCACTTGTCACATTCTACCTTATTGGTCTAAAGTGTCCATTTGTGTGTATGTCTTTTTTGTATACTAGGTTAAGATCATCTAGAGGTTAAGAACTCATTTTGGGAGGCCTTCCCTACCAGAGTGATTTTCATGGAGGGTTGCACATACATAATAGGCAATCTATTAAAAAGAATTTACTAAATGTTATGTTTGCATAAGATTTATTTTCAGGAATTTACTTGACAGAGAAACTTGTTCATGTGCAAAGTTACATAAGCATTAGGTAGCACATCTTAGTGGGTCAAAGCCTGCTAGAATGGAGTCCTGACTGACACTTTCCTGGCCCAGATCTTGGGTTAGTTACTTAACTCTTCTGTGCCTTGGTTCTGTCCCCTGTAATGGAAGCAATACCTGCCTCAGGCAGTAGTCATGTGAATTAGGAGAGCTCACTTTTGAACTGTGTTTAAGAGTGCTGGGCACTTGTTAACATACGTATCATCCTTTCTTACATCGCTGTTTGTGATAGTAAAAAGCTGGAATCAACTTAATTGTCCAACAATAGGGGATTTATTAAACCAGTTGTAGCACATCCTTAATGGAATTCTATGCAAACATTACAAAGATTAGAGGTCCAAAGAAGTTGTACAAATGATTAATAGGTACCTGAAGAGAGGTTCAACATTAGTCATTAGGGAAATGTAAATCAAACAAAAATAAAATATGACTGCATATGCACAGGATGGCTATTATGAACAGTAGCAAGTGTTGGCAAGGATGTGGAGAAATTAGATCCCTAGTACATGGATGGTGGGAATGTAAAGTAATACAGCTACTTTGGAAAACACTTTGGTATTTCTTTAAAAAGTTAAACTCAGTTGCAGTATAACCCAGCAATTTCCCTCCTAGATATATACCCAAGAAAATTGAAAGAGTAAATCCAGATAAAACTTGTACATAAATATTCATAATTCACAAGTGGATACAATCCAATGGAACTCATGAATGGATAAACAAAATGTAGTACAGCCATACAGTGGAATATTATCCCACCATAACAAGGAATGGGGTACGGATACAGGCTACACCATGGGTGGCCTTAAAAACGTTATGCTAAGTAATAGAAGCCAGACACAAAAGGCCGCATACTGCATGATTCCATTTATATGTAGTGCCCAGAATATGCAAATACGTATAGACCAAGATTAGTAATAGCAAGGGGCTAGGAGGAGGGAAGAATGGGAAGTGACAGCTAATGGGTACAGGACTTCTTTCGGGTGGGGCGATGAAAATGTTACAGAATTAGTGGTGATGGTTGCAGTCTTTTGAATATGATAAAAACCCATGGGTTGTCCACTTAAAAACCGTCAGTCTGATGATATGTGAACTATATCTTAATTTTAGAAAAGGATAGGGAGGTGTGCAGACTCTGAGATGGTGTAATCTCTGAATATATTAAGTGAAAAGATACAGAATAGTGTACATGGTATGCTAGCATAGGCTTAGGAAAGTCTGTAACACACACACTGTGCAGACATAAAATACCTGACAAGAAATACAGGAAACAGTATTTCCTAAAGGGAGGGATGTGCGGTAGCTGAAGAACAGGGGTGGCCTAGAAGGGAAACTCACATTTCCAGTGTAGCCTTTTATACATTTTGAATGTTATAGTGTATTACCACTCCCCTCACCCTTTTTTAGAGAAAATGGAAACTCTGATGTTTTATCTTGAGACTTCAATTCTAAGAGATCATGTTCATTTTCTTCTTTAATCAACTTAAAAGATATCCATCCACACATTTGGTCAGATTTATCTATTCTTTAGCAACTGAAGCATTAAATGATGACAGTTTTTATTCTGTTTTTAATATCATTATATTCATTATACTTGAAATTGTTTAGCTTTCTCATAGAAAAAAGAAACCCAAACATAAATCTTTATACTATCCACCTACTAGTTCTGCAGCACAATTTTAATAAAGTTTTACTGACAGTTGGACAATTTACATGATGTGGGCAGAGAAATATTAAGAGTGATTCTGAAGTGGCCAGACGTAGGTCAAGAGGTCTGATCTTTGACCCACTGCTCAACCCACTTCAATATCTCATTGATGTTGTTCTCGAGATCTTCTGGGTTATTGCTGCACAGCTGATGCACTATTTCTATCTTGTAGGATGCTAATGCTTCTTCATAAAGAACTTGAAAAATTTCACACTGAATATTATTTGTCAGTTTCTTCTCATTGTAACCCCTAAAAGGCAGAGAAGATAAGCAAACACATTGGAGTTTTAGGAAACATGTCAGAACCTGGAGACTGTGGAATACACAAAAAATTAGGCAAAAATACTTCTTGTGTTCTCTTTACCTGTAGAAATAGACTAGCACCCATAAATGAGGGGCTTGACAAGAGGGTTAAACCAAGGATCAATGTTTAGGTTTGTCTGAAATTTTCCCCCAACATTTTTGTCAGGCACTCAAGTGGCAAACTCAGGTGTCTAGCTATCTCAAGCCAGATTCTGAGCTATGAGATAACGTAAGAAGTCTATAGTTATAGTCTAGATTTTAAAAAGAATCAGAGCAGTTATGATATAAACAGATAAAGCAAGTAGATGGCATATAATAAAATGAAATGCATATGATTGAAATAAGATACACTAATTGGGTACTTGATCACCTACATGTATCTCTACCAATTCCAAAGACATTGAAAAAAATAAACTTAAGCAATCTTTAGGCAGATATGTAAATTAGCCAACAAATTAGCTAGTGAAAAATATAAAACAATCCTGCCCTGGTTGGGTAGCTCAGTCGATTTACAGTGTTGTCCCAATACACCGAGATTTGGGATCAATCTCTAGTCAGGGCACACAGAAGAAACAACCAGTGAATGCATAAATAAATGGAACAACAAATTGATCTCTCTCTCTCTCAAATCAATAAACATATCCTTGGGTGAGGATAAAAAAATCAAAATTAAATGAAACTACTTAAAAGGTGATTAATTTTATGAAAAGTAAACCTACAGAATGGGAGAAATGTTTGCAAATCATCTGACAAGTAAAACATGGTCTACCCATGCAATGAAATTTTACTTGGCAATGAAAAACGAATGACCTGAAGCACCGGTGCATGCTGATAACCCACATGAACTTTGAAAACATCACACTATGTAAGAAAAGCCAGACACAAAAAGCTACATGTTGTACGATTTAATTTATATGAAATGTCCAGAATAGGCAAATTTATAGAGGTAGAAAGTAAAGTAAATTATTGGTTGCCTAGGGCTGGGAGAGTGACAGAAAATGGAGAGTGATTGCTAATGGGTATGGATTTTCTTCGGGGCAGTGATGGACATTTTCGAAAACTAGTAGTAGTAATGGGTGCACACCTCTATGAATATACTAAAAATCACTGAATTATAAACTTCAGATGAGTGAATTGTATGGTATGTGAATTTATCACAATAGAGCTGTTTTTTAAAAAGTAGTTACTTTATTCTAACTTTTTCAATGGCTACAAATAAAAAAAGACTACCTCTCATCATTTTTTCAAACCTTAGTCTTTGGCTACTTACAAAAATCAGTAATTTTTTTTTTGCCCTGGCTGGTGTGGCTCAGTGGATTGAGCACAGGCCGTAAACCAAAGGGTCACCAGTTCAATTCCCAGTCAGGGCACATGCCTGGGTTACAGGCCAGGTTCCCAGCAGGGGGCGCATGAGAGGCAATCACACACTGATATTTCTCCCTCTCTTCCTCTCTGTTTAAAAATAAAATAAATAAAAATCTTTAAAAACAAAACAAAAAAACAGTAATTTTTAAATAGAATTTTAAAAAATTGTCTTGTTTGAGAAAAAAGCCTATATTATATGGTTCTTTATTACTTCTCTGTTCAAATACTTTTAATGGCTTTTCACTGCCTAAAGAAAACGATGAAAGTTTCAGGTCTTGTTCCAACCTAACCTTCCCTATGTCTGCTACTGTACTCCTTTGTGCAAGGATTTTCCAAGTATCCCATCCAATGGTAGGTAGTCAGAGCTGACTTGGTGAGAACCACAAATTCTGAAACTGACTGTAGGCAAATTTCTCGAGTTTTCTTTCCTGAGACTGCCCTCTAAATTCCTCCTAGCACCCCATCTTCCCACAGCTTGAATCAAAAGGCAGTGGAAAAATGATTCCTCAAAAATGTATCATTTTTGGTTATTCTGGAGTGTGACACTCTCTTGGAGGCACTAACTCAAATATATTTTAAAGGTTGTGAAATGTTGATTTATCTTGTTAGTTTTTCATAAGCTTTCCCATTCCTCTTATAAGGCTAATTTGGGTAATGTTCACTCAATAGCAAAGACTATGTTATTGGCTTGGCTGTTTTCCTAGCAAGGTTTTACTTTAAGAAAAAAGCATATTAAATAGGGTTGCTCTATAGTACATTTTACTTAAACTGTCAGTTGAGGTATTCATTTACACAGTTATACAAATGCCTGTGTTATACAAAATACGTCGTTTTCTTTTAGATTCAGAATGTCAGTACCATGCAGACGTGGTTCTTAAGTAGAGGCCAAATAAAGTAGCCACAATGGCCAATTTCTGAATCTGAAAACAAGTTTATATGACACTTTAAGAATTCAGCATATTTCCTTTCTCACCTTGTTTCAAGTCTTTTGTACAATATGCTGTTATCTGTTTGCAGCACAAAAACTCTGTGAAACCAGCGTTCAGGGAAGAAATTACAGCCATGGTAATCAACGATAATTCCACCTTCATTCATTTCATTTTCTAACTCATCCACTACCTGTAAGAGAGGTGGAGGGAAGGAAAAGGTGAGTGATTCTTAAAAAAATGTCAACTTTCCCATTTTTTACATTTATACTTTATTTAAAAAACTGTACTCACTCTATCTTCATCTAAAATGGGACAATCAAACTCTTCATCATAGCCATCATATAACTGCCCTGCAAAAGACATACATTGGCATGTTAAAGTAGTATTTTCAAAGCAACTTTCAGTAATAGTCAATTAATTCTTGACTTCAGGAAGGGAAATAAATCATCAATGATGCTTTTAGAGACAAGGGAGGGCACTAACACAATAGATGTCACGTGGATACAGTGAACAATACCTAATAAATTAGAATTTTGTCTAGAGGGAAGCTTGGATGGCCATGTATCTGAAACTGTTGTAGCTATCAAAATGGAAACCAACTAAAAGAATTAATAATAGCTAATTTCTGAATTTGTGGACTACTAGAAGAGAACAGTATTACTTTTGGTGACCTATAGATTAATGGAAAGAGGTAACACATGGATAGAAACATTCTCACACATGTAACAGATGATTATTTCAAACTTATTAAGCAAAGGATATGAAACTTATTAAAAATAACAAGTTCTCAATTCCAGGAATGAACCCTCTTGTCACAGATGTGAGGTCACATCTTCATGGGGTTGGGGAAGGAGAGTCAGTATCAAGATGCTCCTGAACAGCATCTTTATTTCTAGATTACCAACATCTCCATAATCAAGGGTCACTTGTCCTCTTTTATAAGGCAAAACAAGAATGACAGGCAGTTCTCCTGTATGGTGTGGCTCAGTGGATTGAGTGCCGGCCTGTGAAACAAAGGGTCGCTGGTTTGATTCCCAGTCAGGGCACATGCCTGGGTTGTGGGCCATGTCTCCAGTAGGGGGCACATGAGAGGTAACCACACATTGATGTTTCTCTCTCTCTCTTTCTCCCTCCCTTCCCCTGTCTAAAATAAATAAATAAATAAAATCTTAAAAAAAAATAAAGAATGATGGGCAGTTCTAAATCTAACATAAGCCCTGGCTGAGTAGCTCAGTTGGTTAGAGCTATCTCCATACAACAAGGTTGAGGGTTTGCTTCCCAGTCAAGGCACATACAAGAATCAACCAATGAATGCATAAATAAATGGAACAACAAATTGATGTTTCTTTCTCTCTAAAATGAATAAATAAAAATTAAAAGAAAAAGAAATAGGCCCTAGTCAGTGTGTCTCAGTCGGTTGGGCATTGTTCCACAAACAAAAGGTTGCAATTTTGATTCCCAGTCAGGCTCCAATGGGCCTTTCGGGGTGCTTACAAGAGGCAACTGATCTATGATTCTCTCTCTCTTTCTCCCTTCCTTCCCCTTTCTCTACAAAGAAATAAATAAAATCTTAAAAAAAAAAAGAAATAAAATAACTAATTAACATGTTAAACCTCTGTTCAATGAAAAATTATATAACTTGTAAAAAAGAAAAATAAGACTGGGAGAAATATTTTGTAGTAGGACTAAGGACTGAAATGTAGATTAAATAAGACCTTAAAAATCAAGATAAAAATAAGTAGCTTAACAAAGAACAAGAACTCATACAGGATGGAAGATAGTAAACATACATGAAAAAGATGTACTTTCGAGAGTTCCGGCCAAGATGGAGGCGTAGGTAGACACCCTGTGCCTCCTCGCACAACCAAAAGACGGACAACAACAAATTTTAAAA
>VMDR010011924.1:0-27537 GCA_007922815.1 Macrotus californicus
TTCCAAAGCCCAGTATCTTTACTGTATTGTTCTGAAGATCTGAACCAGTGGCCTGAATTTAAAAAATTAATAAGTGAATGGAAGTTTGAATTTCTGGCTTCTTTTGAGAAGCTAGACGATCTGGCCAACTTTCTTCCTGGCAAAAGCGGCTGGAGCCGGGGGGCAGGGCAGCCACTGCTTTGGAAGGACCCCCAAACTCGGACGTGTGGGGGCCCCACTGGCCCCGCCGCTCCCCGTGGGGCTCCTCTGTGTGTCCCACGTGCACCATCTCCCTGCGAGTGAGAGTGAGCCACGCCTGTCCCTTCCTTTCATGCCCTGGGTCCTGTGAGGAGGCTCCCGCATGCCGCACGCTGCACGCCAGCGTCTGGTCCTGTGGGTGCTGGAGTCTCCCGCAGGCCAGCACCGCGGAAGTCAGGTGGAGCCCTTGTGAAACTGTCGTGCCTGTTGGTTATCGGCACCATTTCTGGAGCTTTACTTTGTAGGCAGTGGGTCTGCTTTTAAATAAGCCACAGCCCAGCAAATTTGTGTTGTTTTGCGGTTGGTGGACCTTTCTCAGGACTAGCCCTGGCCGGGACCTTCTGTGTGGGCAGGTGAAACTGGGGTTCCTAGACGCCCCCTCCCTGACCCCGCTGCCGTGCTTTGTCAGGACCCACCAGGGCTGTTTTTGGGGACCTGCAACAGCGTGGAACCCTGGTAGCAGATGCCTGCTGGTGCCCCATGGCAAGGTCCCCCAGTACAACGCCCAGGGTCCGAGGCATCGGGACCGGCGCCTCATCTGCAGCCAGGCTGCCTCCCTGAGGCTCGTTTCTGGAGAAGGGCAGCTATCCGGGGGCTCTTCCCGCTGCGGGCCGTGTGTGGGTGCCTGACGCCCACAGGGCCAAGTCCACCAGGGTTTCGCTGGATGCGGCTGAACTGCACGACGGCTCCTCTGAGCTTTCTCTGTCCCCGGTGAGCAGAGGGGGAGGGTCAGGGAGGCCTCAGCTCAGCAGCCGCGTTTCCCCACGTCCTTCTGTGATTGACAGCTCCTGTTTCGGCACCTGCAGATAATGAGATCTGGAAACCGGAACGTCCAGCGCCCGAGCCTGCCAGGAATATTACCGTCGGTCTCTGCAAGCCGCTCCCGCCGCACGCACGACCTCTACAAATTCGAGATGTCAAGACGCAGCCAGGAGCCGAGACCAAGGCCACTCCGGTCCAAGTGGCTATTGACTCTCCAACATGTGGGAAGGCGTCCTTTACCTCGGGAGAATTATGGATTACCAGAAAAGAGTGACCCTTCATTAACCTACATGTATTTGGAATATAGATAATATCTGTCTTTCATCACTCACCGGGCCGTGTGCGGGGAGGCCATGGGCTCGGAGACCTGGGCATTCCCTGTGAGTGTGCGCCCGTGTGGGGCCGTGTGGGGCCATCGGGTGCCGTTGTCCTCAGCAGCAGCAGGGGGCCTCAATGTCGTAGATCACAACCCCTTGGAGTGTGCTATGCTCTCCGAAGGGCCAAGAGGGGAGGCCCTTGACCCGAAGGTTGGGACTCTAAGCCCCTACACGTCCCTTTCTTCCCTTTCTTCTACTTACCTGCCTCTCGGGCTGCGGGCTCTGTGATGGGCGGTGGTGGATTCACGTCTCCACGCATCAGCATCCAGTCTGTGCCCGTGAGGGAGCTGCTTCCCGTGGGAGGGCGAGCAGACGCTCCAGGAGACAGGCCCTGGGCTCTGAGCCCCGCTGCGGTCCCGAGCATGGGCACTGCTGGGGTGGGGGCCGCAGACGGGTGTCCAGAGACCAGCTGCCTTGGGGCCATTGGGATCAGGCAGTGCGGTCGGCCAGCGAAGGGCTGTCTTGGGGACCAGGGCCAATGGCCAACTGGACAACTCAGGCACGTGCTCTGAGCGGAGCCCACAACCTATGGCATCTCTCCTGGAAGGCTCACCTCACTGCTGCTCCAGCTGTACCCTGGCACCATGGACACATTCGTGCAGGATGACCCAGGAGCCGGGGCCACTCTGGGGAGAAGCCCGAAGAGTGGGAGGCCTGAGTGCCGGGAGCCTGCTCCCCTCCTCTGCAGGGCTCGTCTCCTGGAGTGAACAGGGCCTTCCACTGGCCTGGGAAGTGGAGACGCCGCCGAGGGTCTGTCCTCCTCGGTGGGGCCTGGGGGTGTCTCTCCCTGCTCAGGGGGCCCATCCAGACAGGGGCTTGTCCTGTGAGAAAAGGAACATTCAGAATCAGCTAGAGGGTTTGTCATGTGACTTCCCCACCCCCACCCTCACCCCCAGCCAGAGGCCCCTGAGTAGGATCGTCACAGTAAGACTGAGAACTGTGTCCTGAGCATCGGAAACCCACTGTCCTTCCTGCCCCAGACACTCAGACACACAGACACACACACACTATTGTTTGAAAACCAAGGAAGTTCTCTGCCCTCAATGGCGTCTCAGAGGGACCCGCAGGGCACCAGCATCACCCCGGCCTCCCTGGAAGTGTTTTTCTTTCCCTCTCCACTGCGTCTGAGGACAAAGAGCAGCCGCAGTGACCTACCCAGGCCTCATACAAAACCAGATCGAGCTCTGAGGGCACCCGAGTGTGCTTCCCCCGCGCAGGACTAACCCTCCCTGTCAGGCTCCCCACCACAGACGGCAGCCAGTGGCCGGGTCCCCAGCGCCGAGACCCGAATGGCAGGGAGAGGCGGCAGCCGGGAGAGAACATGGCCGCCCCGTCGCCAGCCCCGGCAGGAGGAGCCACGCGCGCTCGGCCGGGCCGGCTGGCTGGCTGGCTGGCTCCCGCCAAGCACTAATGCCGCGGAGGCAGCAGGGGACGGGCGATGAGAGACAGAACAGGGCAGCTGCAAATGAAAATCACCCTGGGGAAGGTTACAACTAGATAAAGTTTTCGACAATAAGATTCCGCAGACTGCTGACGGGAGCAAAGCTCAATATTTTAGTCTCAGTACAAATTTGCCTCCGTCCCTACAGCCCCCGTGCAGCCTGCCCACAGCTGCACGCTGTAAACAACTAACAAATCTATTTCCATCAGCCCTGCTGATGCCAGGAGAAACGCGCCTGAGCAGAAGACGTGCACAGATGCAGAGCCTCACCTGAGCCGGGCGCTGCCCTCCAGTTGGCCTCTCTAACTTAATATCGTTGTTACAGGGCTATTGGTCTCCTGGTAGCAGGCTGGCTCCACTCACCGCTGCTCCTTCCAGCTAATCTGACAACTCCAATCCAAGAAGCATCAAGGGCCCAATTAAGAAGACACATCTTATCAAGGAGCTTATTTTGCATAACAGAATACAAATGACGAATAAAAATTTAATGTTTAATAACTTAGTACAAAGAGGGCTGTTGATATGGAATGCCTGGAATTTTTATGGAGGCTGTCAGACTTGTGATAAAACTGTTATATAGGAACACTTGGCAAAAAACAGCGTAGAATTTTTCAGTAATGGTGTGTGCATGATATTGCATTAATTCTTGATGGGGAACTAACTGGAGGCCTGGGAACCAGCCAGGTCGCGGTGCAGGCGGAGGATGCTGTGTGTGCGCACGCTCGCTCAGGCGCCCTGAGGGTGTGGCTGGACCCGCACTCATTTTCTCCCGAGGACGTACCTGAGCAGGTGCCCGGCTCCTCCCAAGGCCCTGTGGCGTGGCTTTCCGAGACCAAAGGACGGCAATGAGGGCTACGTTCCTGTGCCGACACCCTGCTGTGGAGGGGGGGAAGGGCAGGTTCAGCTTTGGGGCCCCGCGGTCCGCCCGTGAATGAGGGTGAGCAGATGGTGAGGGGAACGGGGTGCACACAGGCACGAGCCTTGTCTGCCTCAGGGCTCCAACACCGCACGCTAGGCAGTAGCTGGCGCCGGTCTGCAGAAGTCCGGCCTGAGCTTGACATAGCCCTTAACTCTGCAGAGCCTCCCAGTGCTCTGGCCGAGACGAGCCTTTCAAAGGCGCATGCATTCAGACGTTCTGTGGGACCCTGAAGGTGGCTGGCCCCGGGAGCAGAGACACAGCTACGGGACCCCAGACTGGATGCCAGCTCTGCCATGCACTGACCTGCGGGCACTAAACAGGGACCGCGCCTCTCGGGACCACCACCCCTGCGCGTGGAACTCAGGCACCGCCTCTGAGTCCCAGCATGCAATCCGCACACAGCACACGGCCCGACACCAGCCGCCCATGGGCAGTCAGGACACTGCCCATCCCTCGTGTGGCCCCCGAGCCTGGGCCCAGCAGAGCCTTGTCCCCACACCAGATGGCTTTCGGCTGAGCTGGAAAACCTCTTTGGACCCTGTGACTCCACTAAATTCCAAATGTCCATCCAGAGAAACTGAGCCTTGGCCTCCACCTATGCTTCATTTTAACGTGCCCGCTGATGGGGCCTGAGTGCGGCCGAGTCGGAGGGCAGCTCCTCCCAAAGCATGCACTAGAGCCGAGGGGACGAGGGCGAGTCCCTGCTCGTCCTGTCACATCAGCACTGTGACGCTGGACACCCCATGGGTTTCTAATGCTCAGACACGCAAAGGAAAGCGCGGCCCCTCTAGAGCCAGCATCAAACCCCACGGGCAGACTGGAACCTGGCGCGGGGCGGTGGGGGGGGGTCGGCTTGCCTACTGCCCCGCGGGGTGTGGGGTCAGCTCTTGAAAACGTAACCGCTTGGCGAGGCCCGTGCTGCCCGCAGACTTAGACCGAAGCAGCTGTACTGCAGGGCTTTCCCCTGGAGCATCTGCCGCAGACTCGGGATCTGTGTCTGTTGGCTGTGCTCCCGCCGCCGCGTCACCGCGAGCGAACGCACCTGGTGTTCGGGGAACAGCACCGAACCCAGTGAGTGTCTGGTATTCAGGGGACCCTCCGGCACGTCAGCAGGGTCCTGTCATAGTTCAGACCCACAGGCACCGCTCAGGGCAACTTCGGGCTCAGAAAAAGGGCCACCCCAGCCCTGCGGCAGCCTGCAGCTAAGGGACGTGCGGACACCGCAGACCCCCGTTTCTCTGGGTTCTCATGCCGGCCCTCACATGAGGGGTCCTTTCTGGACCCCAAACTAGACATGAACAGGAAGGGTCTCCAGTGAGCGTTTGGGACCCAGAGAAGTCACAGCCTGGTCCCTGACGTCACGACATCATCCCTCGCCAATGCCGATGCAGACAGGAGGATGACACACCTTTGTCCAGCCCCATGGGGGCGTCAAGGGGCCCAGCGAGGATGGAAAGGATCTGCTTCTGCCGGAGCATCCGCGCCTGCCTGCCTGCCTGCGCTCCAGAATACGTCCCACCACGATGTCAGCGCTCTGCCCTGGTGGCTGCAGAGGGTCCCGGCTGCATCCTCAGCCTCGTGCGCTGACAAACAGCACAGTCACTTCATCACGTGTCAGGCCCTGTCTGCCACACAGCCTGGTGACCGAACGCGCCCAGCGAAGGGCCCTGCGATACTCACGGCGTTGCAGTCATGGGTGGACCTGCCCTGCAACCGGAGGACGTTCCAGGCACAACTGTGGCTTCCGTCACCCGCGCGTTTGAGGCTCACCCAGCGGCTCCGAGGGGCTTGGATGCCATGTTGTGATTCTTCAGAGTTGGTGCAGCCGTCACCGCCCTAGAAAGAGTCTGTTCTGTCTCTCGGTACTTGGAGACATGACCCCACACCCCTGTGACCGGCTGTGTCTTTTACAAAGACGGGCCCTTTGACCCTGGCCTGAGCCGAGGGAACAGAGAAGTAGGCATTTCTGTGCCTGCACGGAATTCATGGGAGGCCGGAACCAAAAGCAGGACCATGCGCGGCCTCCCTAGAATAGGGCCCCTTGGGGGTCCCGCCCTGTCTCAGTGGGGTCTGTGGCATGGTGCCGGCCCAGTGCCAATCAGAGCGCCCGGTGCTCCTGAAATGACTGCTTCCCTCTGCGACACGAGGCTGAGGGTGGTTGGAGCAGCACGGGGCCAGCTCGCGTGGCTCCGGGCACCAGGCCATGCTGGGCGCGGGGCCCGCGGACGGCCTCAGGCCCAGCCACGTTCGAGCAAGAGTCTCGGTGTCCGTCACACACATCTGCCGCGTGACACACAGAGCCCCGCTGGCTTCAGGGTCCTCCTGCCAGGCCCTGGAGTCCCCAGCGCCTGCATGTGGACAGGAGCAGCCGGTGCAGAAGACAGGGGCTGAGTCTCCTCCTCTGTGGTGCTGGATACCACGGGCTCCCTGCACCTTCTCCTTTAATTGTCATTGTTGTCCTCTCTAAAAGAACCATGGTTTCCCGTTTTAAGTAAAAAAATGTGCCTGGCTGGGTGGCTCTCAGTAGGCATGCCATCCCGTGTGCTAAAGTTGCGGGTTCAATCCCCGGTCAGGGATCATGCGGGAGGCAGCCAATCAGTGGTTCTCTCTCACACTGATGTTGCTCTCTCTCTAAAATCAATAAACATATCCTCAGGTGAAGATTTAAAATTTTTTTTTAAATCAAAAAAAATATCGAGCCATTCAGCTGTAGTATAAAGAAACACCTTAGGGCATTTTTAACGTTGCATCAGGAGAGGAGGGACTTCACACCGTCCTCGGGACAGTCTGCTGCTGTGCCCAGTCCCAGGCGCGGGCTCCTTCTGGCAGGTGGGCCCAGACAGAGGGGCCCAGGTGTCCTGCAGGCAAAGGCCAACCCGCCCCTGCAGGTGGGATTTATGAGGGGGGAGCCGGGGCCCTGCGCTGGCCTGCCCAGCTGTGGGGGTTCCGTCAGATCCCCGGAGCTGTTTCAGCCCCGTTTGGGGTGGGATGCGCCCCCTGGAGCAGAGTACGAATCCGTCCCCAGGCGGGGCCGTGCCCCGCCCCCGCCAGCAGGCCGCTCCCGGGAGCCGCATGGAGCCTCACCTTGAGCAGCTGTTAGGTGTGCGCTTGATTCATGCCCGTCAAGGGCACACAATTTTTGTGAGGAGACGCGGAGTTGAGAGAGCTCCTCTCCGGGTTTTGAGGAGTAATGGATGTGGCCCTCGGCAGCCCCTGGCCTTTTCATAGTTCATAATGAAAATGAATGTTCATTTTTCCTTTAAAACTGTCTCGGGCTAAATGATACTGACGCCTTCAATTTTTAACATCATAATCAATAAAGGCCGCTTATGCACACTTTGCAAAACCATCAGTTTAGAAGTTTGAAAAAAATCTGCATATGGCTGCAGCTTGCTGGCTGGAACACGCCACACTAAATCTTCCGAGTTAAAGTTTTACTGGTGTGTTATGAGTAAAAGTGCCTGGTCAGCCGTCTGCCAGTTTTTCTCCTAACATCCATATTTCCAGCCCTTGCTAAACGCTGAGAGCACGCGGCCACCAGAGGCCACCTCTACAATTAAACAGCCGAGCGCGGCGGCACCAGCGCGGGCAGGTCACAGGAGGACCGTCTCGTATTAATTTTAAAAGTCCATAAAGACTGGATCTGACCCGTCCAAGATGACAGACTGGCGGTTAAATGTGTTAGGAACCACTAGCCCCAGGGGACCAAACAGCGGGGAAAGGAGGAGAGGAGACGAGGACCCGGAGCGGAAGGACACTCACTGCCTCGGTGCCAGACGCTTCCGCACGTGCCAGCCGCGGCTGGCTAGCCTGCCTCGCCCTCCCCTGACCTGGCAGGCCACCGGGTTGGCTGTGTGAAATCAGCTCCTTCTCCAGGGCTGCCTGTGCGTTCGCCTCTTTCGCAGACATTTACGGAGAATCCGGTTCATTGGCTCTTGAGCACGAAGTCAGAATTGGAGGGGACACTGTATTTTCTCGCTGAGAGCAAGTGGCTCTACTTCCTCAAATGCTTCTAGATTAAATTGAATGCATTCATTATTGAAAACCTCCCATCTGGGCGGAGAAAGGGGGGAGGAAAGACCCACCTTCCCAGGCCCTGCGGTTCCGTGCAGGGTGGCTCCATTCTCATCAGACTTGTAGGATCTTTGGGGCCAAAGTGCCCCATCGCAGAGCGAACGTGGGGTGAGGGAGCAGGTGAGGCTGCTGTGTGAGGCCCTTGACCTTGTGCAGAGCAGTGTCTGCGGAGCCCAGAAGCCCAGGACGCACTGGGAGCCCAGAGTAGGAAGAGATGCCTGGCACACACGCAGAAGCTGCCTGGGACGCACCTGTTCTACCTGCTTCTGACAATCCTGAAACCCACCCAAGTGGGTAAGGCACAGTGGTGCTGCAGGTGTGGGGGGGGGGAGGGTCGGTGGCCAGGCCTCTCTGGGGAAGGTGGGACCAACAGGGCTCAGAGGGAGCTCCTGCCTCTTTCCGAAGGTGCACTCACCTGCAAGGTGTGGTACGCACAGTAGAGACCCTGTCCCTGCAGGTCTAGGATATCAGGACTCTGGACCGGCCCCCAAACTCCCGGTACCAGGACGGATGGGCTCACCAAAGGGGCAGGGTGCGTGTGACTCACAGTCAGGCGCATGAGGAAATTATTAAAGGGAAACTCAGAGCAAGACCTAGATTTGAGGAGCCAATCACCACACCTGAGTATGTTGGGGCAGGGGCAGGCCTGTCTTTTCCTGTCCTCCCTGTTAGCAAGCCCTGACTGGGAGCAGAGGCCCAGGACCCATTTGCAAATGAATCCCCCAGCTCGGGCTGCATGCACAAGGCCCGCAGGGGCCACGGGTCCTGGTCCTTGGAGCCCACACCTCACACAGCCAGAGCTGTGGTCTGAGGGCCAAGGGCAAGGCGAGAGGGGCCTGGAATCAGAGCCACCTGGACCATACCCGAGGACGGAGCACCACCTGCCTTCCTTCCAGTCTTGGGGTGACCACGGTCTCTGGGGGGTGGGGGGTTAGGTCACGATTACGAGCCACGTTGCATAAAATGCTTGCCTCTCATGTGTAAGCCCACTCTCTCGGCCCTAGTGGCCTGGACCGCTGAGTTCAGGAGGTGCCCATGCCATGGGGAGGGGAGCGGAGACCTGCTGAGGACAGCCCCAAAGGCCCGTCACCGTCACACTTAGCCGGGCCAACGCAAGCGGCCACACTCCCTGCACTGTCAGTGCTGGTGTCCAAACACACCCCATCCCGCTACCCAGGGACACCCACTTTCTGGGGAAGCGAGAATGGGTCAAGTCAGTTCAAACGATCCAAATGGGCGTCCCCCAAGTCCAGTCCTGCTGTGTGCGGACCTCCTGGCACTCAAGTCCAGGTGAGGCAGCACTGGGGGTGGGGTCTGCCAGGGACAAGGAGGCGGCCCCTGCTTCACAGTGTTTTTATTCGCTCTCTTCCTGACCCACCTCTGAGGAAGGGGAGCTCAGGGGCAGCTGCAGTGAGTCCCTTTAGCAGGTGCAGCTTGGCCAGTGGGCCCCAGATCCACCCGCCAAGTCACTGCAGCTCCCGCTTGAAATGGGGAAGAAAGGGGCAACACCCAGGGGCCCTGGCTGTCCCTGACCGCCCATTTAACCTGCCCAAGGATGAGCCCCAGAGCCGAGGGGAGGGGCCCCGCGCTGAAGCAGTGCACTTGGGTCTCACGTATCTCCCGTCTGCCGGGGACACTCACTCTGGGGGCGGGAAGGATGAGCGTGCCCTTGGAGGAACACACAATTCCGCGGATGGCAGGAGCTGCATTTTCTCTGACGTTTTCGGAGTGGCGACATCCATTCGCACAGCAACTTGTGAACGCATAAAAAAAGACAAAAGGAAAAAGGTAAAGATTATGAGATGTATTTCCCGCAATATTTAATAATCACGTTGAAACACCGACATAAATTGCCCTGCATTTACAAATCTCGGTCTCCTTTGAAAATCACACCCCAGCATTTAATTCGCCAAAATAACTCATGTTACACAGCACAACAACGTAGTCAAATAACTCATCTCGAATATGTGGGTGCGAGTAGATTTAACACGTCTGCATCGAACGAAATGAATTCATCTCAAGCTGAGAAGCTGCTGTTCTCTTCCGAGAGGCACCAATGATTTCGCCGTTCCCTTCAGTTTCCTTGTTTTTGTTAGATTACTTTAGGAATTAGGAAACGAGAAGAGCAGAAATGCCGGGTAGGTTTTTCTTTCATCAAAATAGGGGGAAGAGGCATAAATAATCACTCGTATTAGACCTTGTTTCGCTAAAAGTCATATTTACAATTGTGTGGAGCCAGGGAGAGCCAGCGTCCACTGCGGGCTGTTTGGATTGCTCCTCGGAAAGCGCTGTTTCCGTTACGACATCCCCCGCCCCAGAACTCTAGAGACCGGAATGATTTCTGAAGCTGAGCATAAATCGTGGAAGAGAACCCACTGTTCAGGGGCACAGCAGCTGTACCCCCAGCCCCCACGAGGAGGAATTCATCCGCAGGTCTGGGGTCCCTCCCTGATGAGCACGGAAGATGTGTTTACGGCCCTCGGTTTCCCCAGGGGGCTGCCCAGGGCTCCGAGGCAGGGCTCCTGGGCTGAGCTGTGATTCCTGGACGCTGGTGGGGACAGGCGCTCCAAGGGCAGGGGTGGTAAGGACTGAGGATACAGGCCAGCGTGGGGAGCGGAGACCACGGCTGGAAGGATAGAGGGGACTCGCTGCCCAGGTGCCCACGTCCACGGCCCATGTGGGCCTAAGCTGCTGTGGGCCCTGGGGACCTGCCCAGGGCAAAGGGCGTTGACGGCAGCAAGTGGATTGCTCTGAGGGCCAGTCCTACCTGAGCTGCTGGCTCCCTGCCCTGCAGCCGCTCCGGCCCCCCTCCCTGGGACTGGGGAGGGGAGGTGTGGGGATGGGCCCAGAGCCCGGGAGAAGACTGTTCGAGGGCTGTGCCTCCGTCCTGCACACACATGCTGTCCAGCAGGTCCGCCCCAGGGTCCGGCTGCTGCAGGACCTCGAATGCGTGGGTCTGTCCCTCAAACATGCACCCTCACCTCTCCAGCGGGGTCTTGATGCCGACCCGGCCCTGTCAAGTTTTTCCAAACGTCCAACTTTGTTTTTACAGGAAGACATAAAACCATGTTCACTCTCATGTCATCAATTCACACGATTTATTAAATAGCGTGGGGCCCTCACAGATAGCCCAGGTGCGAGCAGGTCTGAGAACAGCCCCGTGACCCTGGGAGACACCAGGTGCTGTGAGCCTCACCCAAGTGCCTGGGACCCAGGCCCTGGTCGGGGTCTCCCAGGAGGGGCGTGTCCCCCGTGCTCTGAGTTAGAGGGGAAGTGGCCGTCCGGGCTGGACCATGTGTAACCCCGGAGTCACTGGGGAAGGGTCAGGTGAGGCTGACACCCCACGCAGGGGTCCTGACAGGACCCCGACCCAGGAGCTCCTGGAGGTGACAGGGAGCCGCTGCTGCTGCTGGAGAGAGGAGTCTGTGGTCTCCGTCACAGAATCCTCCCTCGTCCTGGCAGGGAAAGGTGACCATGACAAGCTGGGCTGTCTCCCATGCTTCCAAGGGGGGCTTCTGTCCCCAGCTTTTGTGAGGTTTCTTTGTCACACCCTCAGCCTCAGGACGTGGCCCAGTGGTTGCTTCATCCGCTGACCACTGGCCAGACGTGATGTGACCTCAGGGCTTATCTCTCTTGCAGGATCTGACTGCCCTCAGCCACTCCTGCATCCACCGTGATCAAAACACACCCGGCAGCCCCCGTCCCTGCATCCCGGGCCCTGGAGTGAAGGGTGCAGGGAGCCGGCCCAAGTCTGACCTGCTGCCCAGAGTACAGCCGCCCCGTCCAACAGCAGGCCCAGCCTGAGAAACACCAGCCACCGGGGTGGAGGGCTGTGTGCCCCAAGGTGTGGCTGTGACAGTGACACCGCAAGGTGGGAGTGGGGACATGGGACCGAGGAGCCCGCTCTGCCTCAGCAGGTGGGGGAGGGGACCTCGACCAGTCCACCCCCTTCCTGGCCCCCGTTTCCTTATGAGCAAGGTGGGGCTTCACAGTGGCTGGTCCAGAGCCGTGGAGCCTCCCGGGCAGGGAAGGGAGCAGAAGAGGAGACAGATACCTGTCACCTGTGGGAGGGTGGCAACCCACCTGCACCTGCCCCACACCAGGTGATGTGCTGGACCCTCAGGCCCTGCACACCTCCCTGCCACCAGCCTGGAGCGGGGGTCCCAGGGTCCCCAGAGATGATGCTAGGGCCTCCGGGGTGATTCACAGCAGCCGGGGCAAGGCCGGGCACGAGCAGTTTCGGGTGGGGTCTCCCCGGAAGGGGGGCTATGACAGAGTCTGTGATGAGGAAGGACGGCTCCCGAGAACGGGGGGAGGCTGCCCGCAGTCCCTTCAAGGCACGTCGTCTTCCTCGACGCCAGGGCCACTGTCAGAAAGGCGACTTCATCGAGCTAATTAGCAGGGTTCACCACTTTACAAATCTGCTTCGGCTTTCCTGGCACCAAGCAGCTGCTTCGGCAAAGAGCTGTAGGAACCTATTAAAAATCCCAGGCCTGCAGGGAGAGGGGAAGGGAGGCTTACAGGGGAGAGGGGACCTGCTCTGCAGCCAGCCCCGGGCCGGCCAGGGGGAGGGGAGGGCACGGCCGGACCGCGCCCCTGGGAGCGGGTTCACGGGCTCGCTCACTTTCCCTCTTGAACTGCTTGCTCTCAGCGGTAAGGAGGCTTTGGAGGAGTGCTCCCCGTGCACGGCAGCCTGTCACGGCGCCCTGTCATCCGCCCGTAATTACAGTCTGACTGATTTACTGACTGGCACCGACCATCCTGGCTCGGGGGCCCACGGTGCCCGTCTCCAAGGCTGCGCCCACTCGTGGGGAGGAGGCTGCTGGCTCCCTGGCCTGGCTGTCACTCAGCAGCAGGGGAGCCACGGCGACAGCTCCCCAGCCCTTGCCAGCCGTCTCCATTTTAGTTTGCTCTGGTAGTTACGGCCGCCCAGCAAACGGACAGGATGCAGACAGTTGGAGGAGCCGCGCAGGCAGGGCTGGGAGGCTGGCGGTGGCGGGCCGGGTACTGGGGAGGGCGACCAGGGATAAGGCACACCTCGGGAGCATGTCCCTGAAGGGCCAGTGGCTCATGGGAAACAGAGGCGCACAGTGCCGGCTGCACCGGGCAAGTGTGGTCCTGTCTGCTCGGGCCCCTGCTGGGGGCAGACAGCACAGGGCCCTCAGCTTTGGGCGCGGTGTCTGCGTTCCCTGAATCCCTGCAACCTGTGGGGGACTCAGCTCCTCATCCCCTCCCAACACCCAGCTGTCCTCTCCTCATCCTGGCTTTGCCACCACAGTCCCAGGACGTGGCCCACCCAGACCTTCCTGGGGAAGGGGTCACAGAGCACCTCCCCTGAGGGTCTGGAGCCCATACACCTGGCACTGGCCCCTCAGCGGCCTCTGCCCCCCCAGCTACATGTTCTGGGGTATCTGCATGGTTGGAACAGAACAAACCAGCCTGGGCTTCCTGGGCCCAGGGGCAGTGGGAAGCCACAAAGAAGTCACATGCCCACCTGGGGCAGATGCTACAAGGGGGTGGGGACAGAGACCAGACCCGCTCTGAGGTTTGGGGTTACTCGGAGAGCCCACCAGGCACCCGGGGCGGAGCCAGGAGCCCTGGCCCTCAGGGCCATTCGAGCGCGGGGTCACGTGGGGTGATGGCTGCACAGCCCTCTCCCTGATGCCCCGTCTCACCCTGGGGCCACCCCACTTGACACTGCCCCCTCGTTTTTGCTGTAGAAATGGTTGGAGTCCACACTCCCAGGTGCTGCACCCCCCAACCTTCAGAGCAGTGAGCCCTCGTCACCCCTAAGTCTTAGGAAACAGAGACACATCCGCCCTGGGCGGAGACACCTCATGCAGCTCCCAGGCCGGCCTGACACCGTGCAATGCTTGCGGCAGGAGACAACATAACAGTTTAAATACAGGCGCATTTTAAACGGAAACTGTGACAATGTGTGCGGACTTTGGAACAAGCACAGTGGCTGTCTCCTCACGCAGACAGAGGGGAGTGTGGGGAGAGGTGGGAGACCCTCTCAGACAAAAGGAGTTCATTTTCTGGGTGTTTGTCCATTTGCCCTGTCTCTTGGGGACGCCTGTCCTCATTCTCTGGGACAAGCAGTGTTTGGGGGCAGGATACGTGGGGGATGCCTGGAGGACAAGCTCGCCAGAGCCCAGCCAGAGTGATGTCCAAGTGGCCCGGGGCTGACAGGAGCTGGGCCCCCAGGCCCGTCCCTGCACTCTCCCCACCCCCCAAGGCTGAGGGTTCAGCCTCGGTTGGTCTGTCTCCCTGGTCCCTAGGTCACAGCAGAAACCTAGAACCCTGTGGGTCCCAGAACATCAGGGCTCATGTACAAGAGACTGACACGGGGGACACCTGAAAGATTTAGATGGAGGGACTTCTGTGGCCACCAAATCTCCTGTCCGCCACAGCCAGGTCCACCCCTCAAACGCTGGTACACCCAAGGCACTCATCCCCACCCAGCTCTGAGCACGTGCAGCAGCATATCCATTCACCTTAAAGAGGCCGCCAGCCCCTTCGACCGGCTCCGTCATCCGGGGAAAAGGGATCGACTGGTTTTAGCATCGGGCAGGGGTGACGTGAGCCACAGGGTGAACACGTCCCTGACTTAGACAAGTGTTTTCCTTCAGAGGCTGGCGAGGCCACCAGTGGGATTTCCTCGTCCACGTGCTGCGGGCACAGCGAGCCCACAGCACAGCAGAGCCCGATGTGACTCAGACCCTGAGAACACACACTCGGCAGCCTCTGAGCAGCACGGTCTCCTCGAAAATCTGTCACAGAGGGCCCTGGGCCGTCACCAAGATGGCAGCACTGTGGTGCGGTGGGTGGCGGGGTGGGGGTCCAGGGACTCTGTATGGCCGTGGCCACATAGGGCAGGAGGGTCCTCCAAGGACTCTGGCACGGTCCCACCACCACTGTGACTTCTTGGTTATGAGCAAGTGGCAGTGGTCCCACGTCAGTCTGCAAGTCAGTGTGACTCCCCCTAAGAGCCAAGGACAGGGCTTATCCCCCGGGACAGTGGTGGCCTAGGCACCAGGTGGACCTGACTGGGAGGGAGGCAGAGGTTCGGTGGCAGGGGTGTGCTAAGCAAGGAAGTGACCCCGGCGGGTGGAAGGGGGCAGAGGGGATGGCAGGCAGGGCCAGTAGCTGGGGGTGAGGGGCTTTTGGGAGGAGATGCCCCACTAGCAAAGTCCTGAGGTGAAGAGGGAGCCAGGGGGGCACATGAGACCCTCGGTCTGCAGGTGGGTGGGCTGTCATGCTACCACTGGCTGTGCCTGAGTGACAGGGACATCAGCGAATGCTGTGGAAATGGACACACAGGACAGTATCCTGCAGGGCAGCCCTGGGACCGTTGGTGCACACGCCAGGGCTGACTGCGGTACACCCGAGGACGGCCCCCACTGTCCAGGGCTGGGGCAGATTTAGGGCGTCCCAGACAACGGGACAGGTTCCCATCCAGAAAATATGAAGCGAGTCTTCCCAGTGAGCAGCTGCCCAGCCCGGGTCAGGAAAGCCTTGCCCCTCTCACCCCAGGGGCCTCTCCGTGCGGCCAGGCTCTGTAAGGGGGCTGCTCAGGGTGGGCACAGACCACCAAAGGGATGAGGAGAGCGTCCAGCTCAGCACACTGATGGTGTCAGGGGTCGGACGGCAAGCTGGGCCCTGCGCTGAAGCCCAGTCAGTGCCCTCTGTGCACCGAGACCGGAGGGCAGCACCTGCCATCTGGCAGAGCCAGGGGTCAGGCTGGGGTCAGACCATCTTCAGCAAACTCAAAGCATGGTGCCGGGAGGGACCCTATGTCCACTTGAAGAGTCCTCTGAGCAAAGAGAAGGGGGGCCCTGGGGCCCTTGAAGCCACACAGCAGGCCTGGCCGGTCCTGGAGAAGAGGCCAAGGCCCTGCGGAGCCCGCGGGGGAGGTCGGGCTGACCCCCAGGTCCCCACGGACACCCCACGGCGGACACTGTGGCTCCTGCTGGGGGGACACGGACCTGTTGTCTCTTCAGAAGAAAGACCTCGTCTCAGCCAGAGGAGTGGCGCTGTCATCAACGGCCTCAGCATCCCTGTACTGAGCGCCGTTCCTGCACTGGTGACGTGCTCACGCAGAGGCCGTGCCCTTGTCCCGGTGGCAAGCAGGACAATGCGGCATTCTTTGCCGCGGTCTGGCTTTTATTTCTACGTCTCGCCGACCTGCAGGTCTCCCACTCTCCCCGAGAGGAGCTCCAGGCCCTCTCCTGACATCCCCTCGTATGATGCACCCCAAGCAGAGGGACGGAGAGGGGACAGAAGGGACAGAGCCGACGGGGGCAACCTGGCCTCCCAGCTGGTCCCATGCGGGCGGGCTCCCCGAGCCCAGGACCCTGAGCCGCAGTGACGGCACCACGCAGGTGCCTGGCGCTCCCCCGAGGGCTGGCCCTGGACCTGGCTGGACTCTGGGCTGGCGGACGTGGCTGCCCTGCCCGCTGCCTCCTCGCTCTGTGACAGCCACCTCACATCAGTCACCGCTGAGGAACGTTGACAGGTGACCAGCCTTCCTCTGATGCCCTTCAGGCAACCTGACAGGTGCCGGCCAATGGTCCCCCGAGCGAGGCGGGACAGCTCCCCAGAAAGACTCCCAGCAAGGCTGGAGCCTGGAGAGAAGCAAGTCCTCAGGGCTGTGGCTGCCCCGTGCCCCGGACATGAGGGGACGGGGGTGCTCGGGAGGGGCGCCCTGCATCTCGGAGTCGGGCAGGCCATCCAGAGGACACAGCGACGCATTCCGTGCCACACTCCTGTCTCCCGTGTCGCCACGCCACGCACAGTTCACACCCGTCTCCTGTCATTCCCTCGTCAAGGCCACTCTGACCCCGACCCACAGACATTTCCTGGTGACAGCTTGTGACAACTCAGTGCTTCTCCACTGCCTGCTCTGAGAACATAGCGCCCCACAGGGGCCTCCAGGCGACCGCAGCGGCTAGGAAGCCAGCCCTGGTCTTTCCACCGGACTCTGCCCGCCCGCTGAAGCCCCTGCACCCCACCCCTGGTGCCCCCCTACTCCACGCATGCTCCCTGCCTGCCCCCATAGGCCTTTTCCTCCTGGTGCACCAGGGCACTTTTCTCTTGGTTAGCTCAGTCCCCCGCCGCCAGCAACCTGGCTTCGGGCTCAGGCTGAGGAAGCACCGTGGGCTCTCACAAAGTGCCTGGGCAAGAGGCAGCGGCCGAAGTGGTAAGAACAGGGTGCTGCTCTTACACCCCACTGTGCTGCCCACTGGCCTGTGCCCTGGAACCAGCCACCCTGCACCCTGCTGGGCCTGCGCTGGCAGCAGGCCTGGTCCTGTCTGGCAGGAAGGCAGCGGTGGGCCACAGGCACCATGCTGCCCATGGGGGGCCCTGGGCTCCGTGACGGGCCAGTGGGGGCCCCAGGAAAGCTTCTCTGCCTTAGTAAACACTGGTCTCCCTGCCCTTGGAGTCAAGGTTAGGCTAGACCGGGAGGGGCAACTGTGGCTAAAGGCCTACCCGGCCCCTGCCTGTGTTTGTCAATAAAGCTTTATTGAACACAGCCATATGCATTCAGTGATGTGTCTTCCGTGGCAGATGGTGGTGGCAGCCAAGACACTGTGAGGGTGGTGGACTGGCTCTGTCAGGGGCAGTGTGTTCTCTCCCTGGCACTTTGTTCAGGAGCCACTGCCACCTGAGGGTCCCGGTTTCCTTCGACGTTGGGGGGCTGTCACATCTGAAAGTCGGAGGACCACCAGCTGCCTGCTCCCCTCTCACCCCAGCACCCTCTGGGAAGTAGCACCCTGCCCTGCACTCAGAAATCCCTGCGGGGCCATGTCCTCCACAGGGAGGGGTCTCGATGCAGGAACAGAAGCCCGTCCTGCCTTACGACGGGACAACTGTGCGGTGCCCCAGGCTGCAGAGCCCCCAGTTGCTCTGGGTCCGCCTCCTTCCCAGCCGTCCACTTCCAGCACAACTATGCACCCTGCCGGGGGCTCCCCCGTCCGAGACACTCCACTGCCAGGGAGCACGGCCAGGCCCACTCTGAGCGCTTCCATGGGTCTGGCCACAGCAGTCCCCACAGCCACAGGGCCACCCCTTTGTCCCTAGTCCCTGAGCCTGGCTTGGAGGGCTGAGGTCTGGGCCTGACTCTCCTGGATGTTTTGTTCACATTCTCTTTTCAAAAATCACATCTTCAGTAGCTATAGTACCATCACAGTGCTGTTGAGACCATGGAAACCTCTGAGAGAGGTGTCTAACTCCAAATCCGCCCAGCCCATGGCACGGCGGCACGGAGGCTGAGGGACGGGGAATCAGCTCCAGGCCTGTGCTGGTCGCGTTCGCCCTGCATTCTGGACGTGCTAATGGAAACGAGAGGCCTTCACAAGGAACCTAGTCGGCAAATAGGGCTGGTTAACAAAGGGGGCCCCTGTCCCCAACACATGGCTGATTTCAGGATAGCCTGGGGGAGCCCGTGGGCCGTGGCTCTTATCTGGGGTCTGCACTTGATGTGCCTTTGCTCAGGTGGCCTTCCGTCCACGCGTCTCACAGTCAGCTCTTTGCTGGGTCTCCCTTTTCACCAGCTGTCCTTTGATTCACCTTGAAAAGATGTGAGGAAGGACCGTCCTGCATTTCCCGGTCCTGAGGGTGGGGCCGTTCCCACTCTGCCGCAGACGGGGTTGGAAGTCCCAGGTCCCACCGGCGGCACTGGCTCTTGTGCTCGCGGGGGCTGAGCTGTCCCGGGTGGTCCATCCCCCTCCAGCCCCTGGAGGCCCAGCCAGGCCTTGGCCTCCCCATGGCCTGAAAGCGGAGACATCTGGCTCCTGGACGGCCCTGGTGTCTGAGCCCCGCACCTCCCGTTCCCACTGGCTCTAGCCGAGCAAGCCTGGAGCTCTGCACAGCCACCCAACACGACCCTCCCCAAACAGTCCCCGTGAGGAAACTGGTTCGGACAGACCGGTTGTTGTCGAGCTGCTGTCCACGTGGGCTTGTGACCTTTCGGACTGTCTTCCCTCAGATGCCCACAGGCTCCCAGCCACACCCGTGGGCCCTGGGCAGGTCCTGACCCCTGAAGGACCCACATCTTCCCTAGGTAGATCTCAAGCCCCCTGAGGTCAGCTCCCGCTGGCACAGTGGTTGGGGGTCGAGGACGGCGCACGTCCTCCCCTCCCCGTGCACGGGCTGCCTCGTGAGGCCTGCATGCAGCTCATCTGCAGGCCCCACGATGCACAGGGAGCCCCCGACCAGCCCTTCAGTGATGTGGGCGGCACACGTCCCTGGTCCCTCCTCTGGGCTCAGGGAGGGTGCTGGCACCCAGGGCCACTGCACAGGCCCCGGCCCGAGTGTCGGGTGCCGGTCGCCTCTGTCACCCACTCCAGCAGGGCGCCATGTTCCTCAGCAGAGGGCTGGGCAGAGGATGCAGTCTCGGATGCAGCGGCTGGACCTCAGCCTCCAGGCGCCGTGTCCTCCTCGGGCTCCATCTGCTGTTTGGCAGGTTCTCTCCGTCCGGCCACGAGGGCTTCTAGAGCTGCTGGCACTGTGCCGACAGGCAACTCTGCTCCAAGCGGGACCTTGAGGCCCCAGCTCCAGAGCCAAGTCCACTGTCCACCAGGCCAGTGATGTGCTGAGGAGGCCAAGACTGATGGGCTGTGACTCACGCCGCCTGGCGTCAGCTCTGTGGGACAGCCAGGGTGTCAGGCAGCCCCCCGCAAGGGCTGCTGTACCCCTGAGAGCAAGGGCCGCGCCCATTGAAGCACATCGGAAAAGAGAGACATTCAGCCATCTGTCTGAGGGGACGGGTTCTTTCATCCAGACCAAGAACGGCCACCACACACAGCCGACGGTGCGTTGAACGCAAGGGTGTACTGAAGCACCCGTCCACTCCTCTTCGGCGTTCCCAAAGTAATGTCCCCATAAATAAATGCGGTGACGAGGCGTTAGACCCTGCCTGGCCCACCCAGAGTCGAAGCAGGGCCCAGCAGGGGCGTCTCCACCCCACCGCAAGTGTGGGGCGCCCACCCAGGATGGGAACGGCCCGGCGGCAGGCTAAGCCCCTTGCACAGCGTTGATGCATAAGTGAGCCCGTTTTGGCACAGCTTCCGCCGAAGCCCCGTCCGGCACACACCCCGCGAGCAAATCTCAAATCGAAGACTCTGCCGGCAGGAGGGCCCCACGTTGCCACATCCTCGCCCCCGGGGAGCCCCTTTCCCCGGGCCCCAGCCCCCGTGCGCCGCCTCACCGCACATTGTTCTCCGAGCACCAGCCCTTTACAAATCATGTGGCATAAAAAGAGAAAAATAAGGAACATTGTAAAGACAGTAATGAGCACTGTTGAGCTAAAGTGGCCCTTAAAGAAATCCTAATAAATTCCAGAATTTCTGGTCTCCTGGCAAGCTTTCTATTCAGGAGAAAATCAATGATCAATGGCTGCGGCGCGCCGGCGTTCGGTCTGCCTGCCTCCGGAGCAGGGAACGCTCGGAGGAAAGACGGCATTTCAGGGGAAAAAGCTGACATTGAGTCCATCACTGTCATCACTTCTGCCATAAAGCAGCTTCAAATATTAAAACATTCTTCATCTGTGCTCCGTTATTGGCACCAGAAATTGTTTTCTCTCTGTCTGGTGCGCACTTGAACTGCCGCGCACTCCCCCGAGACTCGGATTGCTACCCGGGCCGCACAGCGCGCTGGCAGCTGACGTGGTGCTGCTCCCGTGCGCTTGCCACTCACGCCCCCCCCCCCACCGGCCACGGGCACACACGCCGGGCGGCTGTCAGCTGGTGGACGCCTGCCCGCCCCCGCCCTTCCTCGGGTCATGGCCCTGCCCTGGTCCCTCGCTGGTGCCCGGCAGCCCTTGTCCCAGCAGATGCCGCGGCCCTGTGCAGACGCCAGGCTGGCTGCAGGAGGAAGCCTGGAACAGAGGCGGCTGGCACTGCCTCTGCTTTCCTCCCCGGCTCTGTGTGAGACGCAGGGAAATGAGGAGGGACCAGCCCTCGCTTTTACACAGCAACAGCTACGCCCACCTGCAGGGAAAGCCTCCTGGTCGCCCCCCTCAACTCCCGTGGCTGGAGGGACTCCTGGGGTCCAGAGCTTGGCCACGCCCTGGCGGCTCTAGGTTGCTCACCTGAGCAGGGGTGGGGGCGCCCTGCCCTCGGTCAGGGCAGTGGGAGGCCCAGTCTTACTCAGACGTCCCCGCCCACAGTGCTCTCAGGCATCAACATTTTAAAAAGTCCTAGTTCCAGTTAAAACCAGAAGAAAAACCTTTAGGGTCTGAGAGTCCCTACCTCAGTGCAGCTGAGTGCCCGGGGCCCAGGGACGGGCCTATGGGGGCGGAGGAGGGGCCCAAGCCCGAAGGCAGCTGCAGGGCTAATGGCGACAATATGCCACCCACTCCAGTCTCAGAGTCCAGGCCACCCTGGCTGGAGGGCCAGGCACCCATCTTCCCAGACCCTGTACTGTGGTGCCCACACCTCCAAGATGCGGGAGAGCCACCTGTCCCCGGGGCTGTAGCCCAGGAAGGGGAGGCACAGCAGGTCTACAAAGAACGGCCACCGAGGGCCCGGATGACGGACACAGCGAGGCTGCTGGGCGGTGGGGTGCAGGTGGGGCCTGGAGGTGACTGGCAGGGACATCCCCTGTCAGGGAGGAGGCCTGGGAGAGACCCTCTGACCCTGACCACAGGAGACGCCGGGCAACTGGGCACCATTGACACCCCTCCACAAGACACCAGCTGTGCCTTCATCCTGGTCTCCCCGTGCTCGGGGCACCCAGCACCCCGGGCAGGTTCAGTTCAGCAAATGCTGCTGCCAGCATCCTGGGGACCTCAAGCACTGTCAGCCCCACTGAGGCCCACCAGCCCCTCAGCTCAGTAGGGCTCATCGTCCCAAGTCACTGGCACACGGTGGGTGCTTAACACAGTCACAGCTTTGAGGGGCACCGAGGAGCCTCCACACAGGGCTGCCTCCTGACTCACTTTGCAGGCCCCTTCCCACCTCCTGATCTGTGGAAAGTGGGGGCCTCTCCCAGCCCACCTGACATTTCACATCTCGCACTGACCAGACCTTCAGCGTCCCCCCACCCAGCCCCCAGATCTCCCAGAATGCAGCCCCCACCGACCACCGGAGGAGCCCTCAGGGTGTCGGGATGGGTCTCTCCCCCAGGTGCACCACTGGCCTGGGCAGAACCAGGAGCTGAGGGTGTGGGCGGGGGGGATGTTCTGCAGGGTCTGGGAACGGGGCAGAGCCCTGGTGGGTGTGGGGGGTGAGATGGGGTGGCATCCTGGGCAGCCAGGCCTGGCCAGGCTGGGGGCAGGGAGGGGCACAGTGCATGAGGGGTTGCTGGCCTCTGGGCCCCACCAGGCCGCCCTGCCTCCTGGCTGGGGATCACCTACCCCAGCAAACACAACACATGGCTTGGGTGGTGCGGAGTGGAGGGTGGACCACGGGGCATTTGGGAGGGAGGACAGGAAGAGAGCAGGGAGACGGGACCACACAGGGAGGCCGGGGGACCTGCAGCCATCTGCCACCACGCGGAGCTGACTGATACTCCCTCAGCAAGGCCTGGGCCCGTCAGATGAGTCAATCAATCAAAAAATTCTTATGAAACTTAATCATAGAGGGTCGTGTTAGGGAGTGGGGAACAGATTAAATTACCACGGTATTAGATACGGGAAATGATTTCTGTCAAAACCATCTTTGCTGCAATTATAATATGTTAATTATGTATTTCATTAAGTAAGTGGATTAGAGTCTGCACAGACGCAGTCACGTGGAGGCTCTGAGTCATTCGCTGAGCACCGTTGGGGGGCTCTGTGCACGAGCCCGCTCCGTTTGGAGAGCTTCCGTGCGCCCGCGTGACAGCCACTCTGGTGCCCGACGCAGCCTGGGCGGAGGAAGTCCCGGCCCCCGGGCTGCTGGAAGGGCTGGGCAGAGGCCGCTCTGAGGCCTGGGCCCGTGCTTCTCCAGGCGTCAGGTGGACAAGGCAATGCTGAGGGGTGGCCACCGCTGTGCCCCACCGGTCTGCTGGCAACATCCGCCTAAGTCCCCACGAGGCTCACAGCCACGGGCCATCGGCAGGGAGAGGACGACCAAGGTGGAGCCAGGCCGCGGTGCCCGGGTGTGAACACCCCTGCTCTCCCGTGGCTGGCATCTACCCTCCCCACTGGGTGGAGCCTGCAGGAGCTTCCCAGCCACAGATGGGATGCCCACGGCCATGCAGGCACGGGCAGGCGTGGCCGACCCTCTGTGCCCGTGGCCGGCTGCTATGCTCACCCAACGGCCTGCCAAGCCCCTGGTTCCAGCTGCCGCTGTCCTCAGGGTTGAAGCGGGAGGCAGGCTGAGGGCAGACCCACACCACCAGAGCTGTCTCAGACCCCATGCTCTGTCTGTTCCCCGCAGGGGACTCTCTCAGCCCTGTCGAAGCTCAACTCTGGTGGGTCTGCCCACCTCAGCTCCGGGCCCAGGGCACGGAGGCCACGGTGGAGCAAACCCTCTGCCCCCCTGGCAGTGTCCCCCACTGTCTGCTGGCTCTGAAGCCCCTCCTCCAGGGTGTGAGGGGTAGGTGAGCCACAGAGAAAAGGAAAGAAGAGTTAATCATTATTTTTCAGAACAGGAGGCTCCCGAGGCCCATGCAGGACCAGGTCCCCAAGAATGTGGTCATCAGCAATAACCACGGGAGGCTTTACAAAGGGGGGACGGCAAGGCGGCAGCCCGGAGTGCAGGGCGTGCAAGTGACGGGGAAGGTTGGCTGATTTGATGAAAACCCCATCAGCCTCTCTGGGGAGATATTACTTTCCTCATTATCCCACTGATTGGCCTTATTTCATCTGCAGAATGCCACACATTCCTTTCAGGCCTGGCAGGCCGCTGTAACAACACCAGGAAAAATCCATCACTTTCATCCAAACAACAAGGAAATGAGCCAGACCATCCTCTTCCTCAGGGAGCCGCCGAGAGACCCCTGCCAGCCTCCCTCCTCTGCATCTGCCACCCACTCGTGAACCCCAGTCATCGTGGCAGCACTCAGAGGACACAGGACGAGCGCCCAGCTGAGGTCACGTCGCAAACCCTGCAAGGAGAGCAAAGGCCCGGCGGGGACCTGGCACCACCCTGCACAGGAGCACCGTCCTCGTGTGACCGGATGGCCTGGGGGAGAGCGGTGTCGCGGGGAGTCTGTGCCGGACGCAGGGCGGCCTGACATCACCAGGGCCCCGCGTGCCACGTGTCGGGGCGGGAGGAAGCACCGGACACGCTCTCGAGATGCCAGCCGCCGCCGCCGCATTACCAGTGGCTGGGAGCTTGCAATAACTGTTAATTAAGTGCATTTCTCATTATTCTCCAGCAAAGAGGTAAGATTTCATGATGGGGCTTAACAATGGATGGTAATTTAACGTGGTGACAATAGTTTAATTATTCGCACACACACAGAAGTTAACTTCATAACTTATTTCTTTGTAAGAACAAGTTCATTTAAAATATTTTGAACTGTGCATACAATTATCACTTCGACTGTTTCCTTCATGGCTTCTTGGAGACAAAGAGTCAATTCTGCCTGTAAATTTCTCACTAGACAGTTCTTCAGACTGAGAATTCTGTCTCACAAAAACACAAAGATAGAAAAAAGAGAGGGAAAAGTCCCTCCATGGGTTTTGCTTGGAACTTCCTGAGGGCTTAGGACCCAGGTGCGCTGTTCTGTATTCTGTCTTCCTGCCCTCAGGTCCCCCTCCCGCCGGCACAGCGCGCAAGGGACGCCAGGGGCCTGCCTTCACCAGGACGGCACCATGGAGGCCGAGGGATTGCCGGTCCTGGCTGCCTCTTTGCCAGGCTGCCCGTACGGGTTGACTGCCCAAGAGGGGCCCTCCCTCAGAGCACGGCACAGCTGTGACTTGTGTTGATGACATGGGCCTCTGCGCCCCGGCCCTCACCCTCTCCTCGTTGGATAGACTTCTCCTGAGAGTCTGTCCTGGGTGGCCTGGGCGGCCAGCTCCTGCCTCAGAGCCCCTCAGCCCTGTAAGTGAGGGCCCAGCGGGGCCTCCTCCCACCTCCTGGAGCAGAACACCCCCCGTGCTGGCCCACGTCCTGCGAAGACGCCCTGAGCAACAACCTGGGGACCCCATTGCCTGCCTGCCTGGGACCTGTCTGCCTCCCCATGGAAGGCACACCTTCTGGGGCCAGGGACAGTGCTGCAGACGTGGGCTCCCGGCACTTAGTAGGTAGGCAATAAAAATGAACATGCGGATGCTGTGCGTGTGCTCCCCTGTCCTGCCTCCCTCCCACCAGGCTGTGCATTCCAAGAAGTCAAGGATGACGTGTTCCGAGTGCCCGGAACCATGCCTGGCACGTGACAGGTGCTTAGTGAACGTCATTGACCAAGAGGACAAGAGGACAGCAGGGAGCAGAGGGAGGTGAGATGTTTCAGAACTAAGTGACAGCCACCTCAGCCCCCAGGTGTGGCACCTCCCTGAGGGCACTGTCCCCACTCGGGGTGACTGTGTCCTCTGCATAACAAACCAGGAGCCCCAGGCCCGTCCTGCTCAGTCAGCAGGCCCCAGAAAGCACCATGTCTGCTGACAGGGAAGAGGCCTCTGCCCGATCATCACCCCCACGCACTGCAGGGGTCTCTGTGGATGCCCCACTTCTCCTGCAGACCGCACCTCTGCTGATTGATCTTCTGCATCACAACATCGCTCCTGGGGCCATCAGAGCAAAAGCCGACTGGTTCATGGATTGCTTCTCTCCCAATGAGATAAAGTGCAATACTTCGGTGAGTTAGGCCTAACGAGATGTGACTGAACCGAAGCCCATTGAAAGTGCTGGGTTTCACTGAGCCGCCCTCGGCCCCTCCTCAGCCAGGCCCTGCAGAAGGACCTCCCCCACCAGCAAGAAGCAGGGGGTGGCTGGGCCCGGGGGGACAGGGTTGTGGGACCCCTGCTACCCGGTGTGGCCCTGCCAAGGAGCCCCTCGTGTCATGGCAACACCACTGCAGGGGGCAGCCCCTGTGGCCTGACAGCAGGGTGGCAGGGGGCACGGCCTTCCCCGGGATGAGGGCTGCAGGTGTCGACCCAGCGGTGCACTCCTGCTCGGCCCCAGCCGTGTTTACGGATGACAGGGGTCAGCCAGGACATGGCGTGACTTCCACGGCAGATTAAACCCTAACCATGCCATGCTGAGTGGCACGCATTCCTGGCACAACGTGATACTTCTCCTGCTCCCCATTCACGTCTACTCGACCTCCACGTGGCCAGGGAGCATCTGCACCAGGAGAGACGTTTTCAGGGCCTCCATTGGCAGCCGCCGCATCTGGATGGCCTCCTGGCCTCCTCTGCACCCCGACGTGTGGGGCCCGTTTAGGCAAGTCTGCCATCGTGTTATTGGAATCATCCTACCTCATTCCTTAGCCAGAGTCTGGCGAACAGTCTCAGCAAAGGGGCAGACAGTAAATATTTTAGGCTCTGCAGGCTGCCGAACTCTGTCCCAACTCAGCTGCCATGGGGACCTGCGCCAGAGCGGGTGTGGGTGGGGTGCCTGCCTCTCAGCCAATCCCCCAGCTGTGGGCAGGGGTCTCGGGCTGGCCCGCTGGCCTTCCTGGGCTGACCCCTGCCGCACACCAACCTGGGTTTTTATTTCCGGAAATCTGCAGGTCGTTTTCACGGGTGTCTAGTCGACAGGCTGCTTCATGTTGTGGAGCCCCAAAGAAGGGGACACACTGGTGGCTGTGTTCAAACATCCTGGAAGCCAATGACACGCTCACAGTGTCCCATGTGGCCTGATGCTGTTCCGGGGGCTGGTGAGCACCTGGAGACAGCACCACAACCCCTGCATCCACTGCTCCCAGCCCCATACAGGCCTGGCGCACAGTAGGTACTCAGTGATGATGACAGAGACTAAACAGCATGTGAAAGACCCAACTACAGAGCTTCCAGTCAAGATAGAGGCACAGGCAGACACGGCTCACCTCGTCACACAACCACTTCAAAATTACAACTAAAATATGGAACAACCATCACTCAGAACTGAGAGAATCGAGTTGAATAGAAGTCTGACAACCACGGAACTAAAGAATCCACATCCATCCAGACTGGTAGGAGGGGCACAGACACAGAACAGGCTGCTCCCTTATCCACGTGTGGTGGGTAACAATTCGGGAGGGATGTCTCAGGAACGAGGGGTCCCAGACCCACACCAGGACCCCAACCCAGGGTTCCAGTGCCA
This sequence comes from Macrotus californicus, assembly GCA_007922815.1. Taxonomy (NCBI): domain Eukaryota; kingdom Metazoa; phylum Chordata; class Mammalia; order Chiroptera; family Phyllostomidae; genus Macrotus; species Macrotus californicus. Next base: position 26,989 of record VMDR010011924.1, read on the forward strand.
GGAACATAAGTCTCCACAACCTCTGACTGCAAAAGCCAGCAGGGACTGAGTCAGTGGAAGAAACTGCTGGAGCCCCAAGCAGTTCCGCTTAAAGAGCCCACACATGGACTCACCTACTCAGACTCACTGCCTCTGAGCTCCAGCTCCAGGGTAGCTGCTTGAAGGGCACCAGTGGCACACAGGGAGGAACTGAAGTGTCTGGCATCAGGGGGAGCAGAGGCCATTGTCCCTTTTCTCGGTCCTCCCCCCACAGAGCTGGCAGACAGGTACCATCAACCTGGCTAACACTGTTTGACCTGCCTTGGAGATCCCCAGAGACTCCGCCCCACTCAGCCTAAGGGCCCACCCAGGCTGCTTTTCCATGTGAATGGCTGGTCTTGGCTCCTGCTTCACAAATCCCTAAATCCTCTCAAACAGGCAACAGCTGGCCTCAGTGAGTCCCAGGCACAGCACTGATTCGCAGCCTGGCTTCACCTGGGCATCCCCAAGCCCAGCACAAGTAGCAGCCATCTCAGATTGCTTTACAGCTCAGGAAGGCAGGCGGGGGGG
>VMDR010011925.1:0-27541 GCA_007922815.1 Macrotus californicus
AGGACAATGACACCTCAGTCCCCTTCAAAGTAGGCACCTTGGGATCTCACACAGTTCTCCCAACAGCCATCAGCTGTCCCACTGTATTTTCTTGAATCTCATGATGATCTGAAATCTCTTCCCTTTCAAAGGTGATTTTAGTTTTGGGAAAAGTCAGAAGTCACAGGGCACCAAATCTGGGCTGTAGGGAAGTCAGTCCTGGGTGATTTGACGTTTCGCCAAAAAACTGTACATGAGACGTGATACATGAGTGGGTTCACTGTCATGATGAAGCTGCCCATCACCAGTTGCCCATGGCTGTGGCCCTCAGAATCATCCAAATAGTTTCCAAGAAGGAATGTTCAAGCTTAATGCAAAATTTGATGCAGATTCATTGCTCACTCAGTCATTCTGAATGTGATGGCCACACAGAACACATGCTCACTCAACGGCGTCTACCACCGCCATTGACTAGTGAAGTCACCATGGGTCACACATGCACATTCCAGTCCACTCTCCTTGGCTGCCAGGATACATCAATGTTGCGCAAACCATTCTCACAATAGTAACAATGGCTGGACTTTTTCTGGACAGACTTTGGTATATAATTTAAAAAATTATATTCCAAGCTCTCTTTGAGAGAGCTAAAAGTGATGTCTTAGACATTAAAACTATTGGGCTGGATGTTTTTTCTGTTTGCCCTTCCAAATCCAACTCTCACTCTTTGCAATAACCAAGGAGACTGGCCTTTATGCATTGTATCTATATGGCTCCTTTCCCCTCTAGCGGGGGCCAACATCAGTCACTACAAAAAGATAAGAGAGAGAAAGAAGGGATGGGAGGTATTTATTCTACTTTTGTTCTCTCTGACAGGCAATGAGTTAGTGGCTGGGGAACTGTGGTTCTTCTTAGCAATTCTTTTAAGACTTTTCAAAAGTTGAAATCAAATATATACAAGTTTAAATTGAAATACTTCAGTTATCAAACAAGATATGGGTTACCTATGAACACATTTGGAATTAGCTTATATTTTCACCATTATTCTGACTAGCTACATTTAAGAAAAATTTCCAGTAGCAAGAAAAATACACATAGAACTATACTCACCACCCAGTAATGAACAACGGATGCAGAGCCTGCACTTTTTAACAAGGTGGATAATAGGGACTTCTGGTCAAGACGGAGTCAGAGGTAAAAACATCTTGCATCCTCACACAATCACATCAAAATTACAACAGAACTACAGAACAACCATCACTCAGAACCATCAGAAATCGAGGTGAATAGAAGTCTGACAACTATGGAGTTAAAGAAACTACATCCATCCAGACTGGTAGGAGGGGCAGAGATGCAGAGATGTTGAATGGGTTGGTACCACACCCACGAGGTGGATGAAAATTTGAGAGAGCTATCTCTGGAGCAAAGGGTCCTGGCCCCACACCAGTGCCCCCAGCCCAGGGCTCCTGTGCCAGGAAGATAAGCCCTCATAATTTCTGGTTGCAAAACCAGCGGGGATGGAGTCTGTGGAAGAGACTTCCAGAGCCCCAAGCAGTTTCTCTTAGAGGACCCACACACAGACACTCAGACTCACTCCCTCTGAGCTGCAGCACTCGCACAGCAGCTTGAAAGGCACAGTGGCATATGGGAAGGAACTGAACTGTCTGGCATCAAGGCAAGAGCTGGGGGACAGGTTCCTCCCAGACAGAGGGTGGGCAGAGGCCACTGTCTCCTTTCTGAACCGATCCCCCCCACCCCCCGCCCCCAGCCAAAGAGCCACAGATCAGCAGGCTGGGGCCTTATCTGAGACTCCATCAACCTGGCTCACACTGTTTGCTGGGTCCTAGAGATCCCCTGAGGCTCTGCCCCACCCAACTTAAGAGCCCACTCAAGCCTTTATTAGTTAATTTTCTGTGTGAATGCCTGCTCTTCTTGGCTCCTGCTTCACAACTTCCTAAATCCTCTCAAACAAGAAAGAGCAGGCCACAGCAAGCCCTCAGTCCCCATATCTGCTAAGTTGCCCCAGGCACAGCACTACAAACAGTCAGCCTAGATTCTTAGCTTCACTTTGCCTGGGAATCTCCAGGCCCAGCACAAGTAGCATGCATCTACAGTTCACGCGGGGTGGCCCTGAAAAGAACAAAGGTGGGGGCTGACAATGGCCTGCACCAGCAGGGAAACCTTAGGGCCTGTGCATTCAGTAGACAGCTATAGACCACATGGAAGCACCACCACCCTGCCCCAGCACAACTGATCCTCCATGGAGGGTGGGGGTTGGTGGTCAGTGGTCACAGCCAGTCCTTGCAGTTGACTGGCCCGGGTAAATCCCTCCCACTGACCAGCCAACAGCAATCAGATCTCAACTATAAGAGGAGGGTGTACTCAGCCTACATGAAAGGTACACCTCAAGTATCCAGCTTGGGTGATAGGGCAGGCTGTGCTACTGGACCCTACAGGACACCTACTACATTAGGCCACATGACCCAGACACAGAGTCAAAGCAGCTCTACCTAATACATAGGAACAAACACAGGGGGGCTGCCAAAATGAGGAGACAAAGAAATATGTCCCAAATGAAAGAATAGATCAAAACTCCAGAAAAAGAATGGAATAAAATGGAGAAAAGCAATCTATCAAGTTGCAGAGTTCAAAACACTGGTTATAAGGAAACTCAAAGAGCTTAGGGAGGACCTCAACAGCATAAAAAAGATCCAGTCAGAAACGAAGGACACACCAACTGAAATAAAGAACAATCTACAGGGAATCAACAGTAGAGTGGATGAAGCCAAGAATAAAATCAATGATGTGGCACATAAAGGAGCAAAAAACAACCCATCAGAACAAGAAGAAAAAAGAATTAAAAAAAACGAGTGTAGTGTAAGAAGACTTACAAGGGACAACTTCAAGCATTCCAACATTCACATCACAGGGGTTCCAGAAAGAGAAGATAAAGAGCAAGAAATTGGAAATTTATTTGAAAAAATAATGAAAGAAAACTTCCCTAATTTGGTGAAGAAAATAGACATGCAAGTCCAGGAAGCAGAGAGAATCCCAAATGAGATGGATGCAAAAAAGAGGCCCACTCCAAGACATATTAGAATTAAAATGCCAAAGGTTAAAAATAAAGAGAGAATCTTAAAAGCAGGAAGAGAAAAGAAGTTAGTTACTTACAGGGGAGTTCCATAAGATTGTCAGCTCATTTCTCCAAAGAAACTTTGCAGGCTAGAACGGATGGGCAAGAAATATTCAGTCATGAAAAGCGGGGACCTACAGCCAAGATTGCTCTATCCAGCAAAGCCATCGCTTAGAATCGAAGGGTTATCTAAAGGGCTTCCCAGACAAGAAAAAGTTAAAGGAGTTAATCATCACCAAACCATTATTATATGAAATGTTAAAGGGACTTATGTAAGAAAAATAAAATCAAAACTATGAACAAAAGTGGCAATAAATACATATCTATCAACAATGGAATCTGAAAAACCAAACTAAGCAAACAAGAAAGGAGATGGAATCATGGACATGGAGAGCATTTTGACGTTTGCCAGATGGGAGAGGTACAGGATTTGGGTGAATGGGTGAGGTGAGGGGATTAAGAAGTAAAAATAGGTAGTTACAGAATAGCCACGGGGATGTAAAGTACAGTATAGGAAAGGGAGTCGCCAAAGAACTTACATGTATGACCCATGGACATGAACAAAGGTGTGGGGACTGTCTTGAGGGAGTGGGGTGTGCTGGGTGGAGGGGAGCAAAGGAGGAAGAAAATTGAGACAACTGTAATAGCATGATTAATAAAATATAATTTTAAAAAATGGTGGATAATATTTGATTTTTAAAAGTTTTCACTGTCTTTGAATAAATTTACTTTGTTAATTTTATCTACAAATAACCTACGTTCAAATAACAGTGTATGTTGAACTTTAATATTTTTCTAAGTTTTTTGAAATTTTCTAAATTGTTGATAATTGATTACATTTGATATGCATTACACGTTTGGTCTCACTGTTTTTTTAAATTACTACTTTTGTAAAAATTTTTAATAGTATCAATCTGTTATTTTGATATGAGATAAAACAAGAATATTGCATCATAATTCTGCTGTGGTTTATGGAACATGCTAATTATTCTTCTAAATCTTTCAGTTCAAGCTTCTGCATATCAAGTCAGATCACCACAACATTATAAAGTAAACCTTAATCCTAGGAAAAAGGGGAAAACATACCCATAAGGACAACATAGAACAATTTAAGGAATAAAGTCTGAGAAAGCGAATTTTGTTTTCCCTAAATCAAATTACAGAGTGAAGCTGGGGAAAAACAATTACTAAGTGGGCCTATAAAAGAGAGACAGTGCATTTAGGACATGTGTTTAAAAACAGAACAAAAAAAATTTATTCTAAGTCCACTTTACCTTACAGAAACATTACACAAAACACCATGTTAATATCTCCCTTTCTTCAGAGTTAAACATGATACAAGAAAATAAATTAGCAGTCTTGGGTCAAATATACATAGTATATAGTACACTGTAAGTAAAAATACGCCTGAAAGAACATTTAGAGACTTTGCTGCTAGGAACATTTCAGAACCTGTGTCTCCCTGTTTCAACAAATTGCTTAAAAAGTATTTGTTTATTGGGGAGGGGTGGGCGGTAAATGCAGACAACTGTACTTGAACAACAATAAAATAATTTTAAAAAGTATTTGTTTATTGCAGATAATATCATTCTAAGACAATCCCGCTCATCCTCTCCAATACTGGGCTTGGCCTCTACCCAAAACTTCAATACTATTTCCATATTTATTTGGATTCCCCAAGTCTGAATTCAGAGTGACTCACAATCCCTATATATTTGATTCAAAATTCTTGTGCTGCAGAAATAGAGATCTGCGAATACCAGATACTAGTCTTCACCCACGAAAAACCCTGAGGTAGGGGAGGAGGTACAGTGTAACAGCAAATGTAAAAAGCTCTTGCACGGCAGCCTTGCCAGAACAAATCGAACTCTCCCATAAAATAATAAATTCTATTAAAAATCTACTGACTGCAGATCCTCTTTGTGGATTATGCTTCAGCTGACAGTCCATCATAGCGAAGCATATTTTTATCTTATACTTGTCTGTAACAAATGGGAAGGATTTACTTTTAGTTTGCTCAAATGAGAAAAAAGTTTTACATTAAAAAAAATAACTTTAGTAACAGGGATTAATTCCATAAAGACTAAAGGGGATAGCCAGAAAACTATAAAAAGGAAAAGAGAAATTACCTTGAATCCCCCATCTGGACATTTTGGTTCATTTACTTAGTATGTTGTCTTAAGTATATAATTGGCATCTGCCCTGGCTGGTGTGGCTCAGTGGATTGAGTGCCGGTCTGCAAACCAATAGGCTCAGGTTCAATTCCCAGTCAGGGCGGGCCAGGTCCCCAGCTGGGGGCGTGCGAGAGCCAACACATCGATGTATCTCTCACACATTGATATTTATCTCCCTCTCTTTCTGCCTCTTTTCTCCTCTCTCTAAAACTAAAAAATAAAATCTTAAAAAAAATAATTTGCATCTGTTGGTGATAATGCGGGGGGACTAGAATCATTGTATACTCTGGTAGTAATGTTAGATGATATAGAGCTGCTGTGGAAAAACAGTTTGTTGTTTTCTCAAAAAGTTAAACACAGAATTACCATATGACCCAGCAATTCTACTTCTAGGTACATATACTCAAAGAAATAAAAACAGATATTACAACAAAACTTTTATATAAATATTCATAGGTACACTTATTCACAAGAGCCAAAAAAGTAGAAACGACCCAAAGGTATGTCAATGAAATGACTGGATAAACAAAAGGTGGTATATCAATACAATGGGATATTATTTTCAGCCACAAAAAGGAATGAGGTACTGATACATGCTAACACATAAATGAAAACAAAAGATGTTATGCTAAGAGAAGGCAGGCACAAAAGATCACTTAATGTGCTTCCATGCACATGAAATATCCACAATATCTACATCCACAGAGATGGAAAACAGATGGTAGTTGCCAGCGGCTGAGGGCAGGGGAGAATGGGGAGTGACTGCTTAATGCACATGGAGTTTCATTTTGGGGTGATCAAATGTTAAGGAATTAGATAGAGGTGATGGTTATAAACATTGTGAATGTACTAAATGCCACTGAAATGCACACTTAAGTGGTTAATTTTGTTATATAAATTTTACCTCAATGATAGGCAAACGTGATCATAAAACCATGAAGAATTCATTTTGATACTACCAGTGCCTAACGAATAAAGTATCAACTGTTCCTTTTTATAATTCAAAGTGCCTTTAAAATAGTCACTTTTCACAGTTTCTGCCTGCTCTTAAGAACCTTTGAAAGGAAACCGAGTCTGTACGTCAACATTTCTCAAAGGGGCACTGACATTTACTGGCAAGTCTGTCCTGTGCATTAAGGGATATATGGCATTACTGACTGCTATCCACAAAACGTCAGTAGATATTCTGACAAGCAAAAATGCCCATATATCAACATACGGCCCTGGTGGAGAGCCAGTGCTCTGCAGGCCGTAGGGCACTGTGTGTTGAGTCACGTACAAGTTCTTTAATATACCCAGCACGATGTTCCACAAATGCATCATATCAAAACTGAACTTCTTGCTTTTCATACAAGGTATAATAAGCATTTGTTAATTTTATCAGAAAACTCATTTTGTTGCTCTGAACACTGAAAGTAATTTCAACTAAAATTAACTCCACCACCAGGTAACTTGCCTACTATTTAATTACTGATAATATTAAAATTGAATTTTCAATGACAGTGACATCCATTCATTAAGCTACTCTTTCCTATTATTCTTTTTAAATAACAAATTTGTAAGTATATAGGAAAGTTATACAGAATAACATCACCAATATGAACGTTTAGCTTTTTTTTTCCCTTAAGGAATCTTTACGGAAAAACTGAAGCCCCTATGGACCCTTTTCCAATCTCATTTCACTCTTTTCTCAAGTTGCCATTTTCCATTCCCATGAACGTTTACATTTTTACTACAAGCGCTGAGTATATCCATGAGCAACATAAAGCAGTTTTGTTTTCTCCACAGATATGGAGTCAGGATGCATATACATTCTTTTTCCCTTTTGCTTAACAGATTTTAGAAGAAGTTTGTTTATTTTGATTCATTCTATTTTACTTATTTTAACTGTTACATAGAGTTATGTGTTGAATGGTATATCTCCTACCCCAAAATTCACATATTACAGTCCTAATCCTCAGTACCTCAGAATGTGACCTTATTTGGTGACAGGATCTTTACAGAGGCAATCAAGTAGAAATGAATGAATCAGTCATTTGGGTGGGCTCCAATCCAGTATGACTGGTGTGCTTATATAAAAAAAAGGGAAATGTGCACACAGAGACACACACGGAGGGAAGATGATGTGAAGGGACATAGGTAGAAGGCCATCTATAAGCCAAGGTGAGCAACCTGATTCTTTCCTCATACCCCTCAGAAGGAATTAACCCTGCCAACAACTTGACCTTGGACTTCTAGCCTCCAGGACTGTGAGAAAATACATTTCTGTTGTTTAAGCAACCTACTGTGGTACTTTGTTAGGACAACCCTGGCAGATAATACACCTATTACTCCATTATTTGAACATACCACCTTTTATTTATACATGCTTTCACTGAAGGACTCTTAACGGCATTTCCAGCTCTGTACTGTAATACATACTATTGCAACCAACACCTCTGGCGCAGAGATCTTGCTACACAGCACTGTAGACAGACAGACAGACAGACACACACACACACACACACACCCTTGCAGGGGAATTCTGGTGTGTGGCTCTTCAACTATTACTGCTAAACTGCTTTTCAAAGTACACTCCACCAGCTGTGTATGAGAATGATTTTTTCCTATTCTCTCTAAAATCTCATAATGACAGACTTCTGCCATCCTGATGTGGGTGAAATATTTTGTTTTAATATGCATTCCTCTATTAGTGAACATCTTTACATGTTTATTGACCACTAAACTTTCTTCTGTGAACTGCCTAATCATATCTTCACTCATTTTTCTACTTGGTTGTTTGCCTTTTTTACAATTACTATTACTTTATTGACTCATGGGAGCTCTCTTTACACTTTGGATCCCAATTATTTGAATTACAAATATCTTCTCCCCATCTGCAACTTGTTTTTCTTTTCATGGTATTCAATGCTTTACAGAAAGCTTTTATTTTAATATAGTTAAATTTATTAATATTTTTCTTTATAAAAAGTGCTTTTGGTGTCTTGTTTTTAAAAATTCTTTTCATGATGTCATAGATTTCTTTCTTTCTAAATGTTAGATTTTTACATCTGGGGTTGAATTTCCCTGGATTTTATGTGTGAAGTTTTTTTCCTTTCTTAGACAGAAAACTAAAGGTGCCAGAGGTTCATCCTTTCCCTTGTGGACAAGGTCTACATCCCGTTAACCTGTTTCCTGTACATGTTAGGCAATAAAATTTGTGATCAATAAAAGGAGGGATAGAGGGAAGAGGAGGGACAGAAAGGGAAGCAAGGTAGAAAACGGAAGTGTGGGAAAAAGTATTTGACTCTTGGTCCTTGGTGCAAACTAAGTATTTATATCAGAATCAAGTAAGACAAAGGGTATTAGTCAGATTCAGGGGGTAGACAAAAGGAAGATGGGCCTTCCAGAACTCTGGAGTGCTGAAGGCAAAGATAAGTGCTCATGTACAACTGGGTACTGAGTCTGCTTTCTCTCTCCCAGGATGAAAATACGGCCTTGCTGGTGCTGAATTGGTTAAAAAATCCAGAAAACTGTGACATTTTTTGGTCAGTATCACCTGATTATTACGGTTAAGTTTTTGTAGAATGTTCATGAAAGCCTAGGTATAAGGGGACAAGATATAGCAAGAATTTGATAGAGCAACGCTAACTAAATTCTCCCTGCCGCAATGGTGCTGTATGCACCAGAGGAAACCTAGAATGATCAAAAAAGCTATTTAAAGACATACGCATTTATTACTATTCAGAATAGTTACCTGACTTACATATCCTTAACTAAATAATCCAGGAACATACAACAGGTGGGTGGATAATCTCTTCCAACTAGCTCTAACCTGAAGGTCAAAGGGAGAGGGAGGGGCAAGGGTGCACAATAGAAGACAAAGGACAAGAACAGTGGAGTGGGACCTAGAATGACTTGCCTCAGGGGCCCTCAAAAGAAAAACAGCTGCCTAGAGCAACCTTATGAAATCATTATAGTCGAGGATGTATGTTCCATAAGAGTATAAGGAGGCTTAGCATCATGTACCTACACAACAATCTATGAAATATTCTTGCCAAAACAGTGAAACATGTCTACATATTGAACCATATCTACATCTAACTACCAATACGTAGGAAATAGAGGGGAAGAAAAAATGATAGCATAATTAGAATGAAATCAACAAAACCCAGATTGTGGGAAACTCCAAAGGACAAATGATCCAGTTTCTTCAAAAATAAAAAATCTCCAAGAAAAAAAATTAAAAAACCTATTGAGTAAGAGAGATTAACCAACAGCAAAGTATGGGTACTGATTCAAACTAACTGTAAAGAAAACAAAACAATATGAGATATGGAAATTTGAGCACTGACTTGCTAATATTAAAGAATTCCTATACTTTTTTGGTGGATTAGTCATATAACTCTTTATTTACATATGCAATAATATGATGCCTGAGATTTCCTTCAAAATAACCAATGGGGTATTATATATGGGGTTACATATAAATAAGATTAAGAGACTAGTTGTTGAAGCTGAATAATAAGGACATGAAGATCCACCGATCTCTCCCCTTTTGTATACACTTGAAATTTTTCAAAATAAAGTTTAGGAAGGGGGGAGGTTCTTAGAAGATCCTTGTCAAAAGAAAAGCATGTTAACCATGTAGATTCTACAGCTAAGAGGCTAGTTTGAGACCTAAAAATCTTCTGATGTTGATTAAAAATATGAAGGACTTAAACTCTGTAAGACTATATAGAAAACTAAGGATTACAGATTCACCCAATAACCAATAACTACTGAGTTACTGTTAATCAATGTTTACTAAACAGCCACTGAGTGATACTGAAAGCGTATGTTAATAGAAGAAAGTTTAGACTATAATGACTCATTTTTATAAAGAGCACTTTTGCGTTATTTTCCTTTTTCGTTTCTTTCACATACAGGCATCTTTCATCACACAAGCGCCGGTTGCTCCACATGCTGAACCTCACCACCACACCTGTACTTTGGGGAGGCCAAGGCACTAAACAAAGTTTGCTGTTCTCTTTAGTCTCAATCTTCTTGTCCATCATTTTTCAATGCACACAGATTTTTCACATTGATAATAAAAATTCAAAGAGTCAATAAGATTCAAATGTGCAATCGAATGCTAGGAAGGCATTTGCTCATACAAATTGTTGAAAGTTAGAAACAACCCTTCAGCATTTATCTAGTAAGAGACACCATGGTATATGTAGCGAAACAAACAAACAAACAAACAAACAAACTCCACATGGTTTTTAAAAGAAAGAATTCCAATTCCACCACTACTAGCTATATGCCTATTACTTAGATGAACTGTTTTCTTCTTCAGGTGCATGACACCTGCACCAAGGTTTTTGTGAAAATTAAACAAAACGATTTATATAAAGGCCATAGGGCAGTAACAAGCAAGTAACAGATGCTTAGTAAATGCTAAGTAAAACCAAATTAGTCTTACCCTTTCATTTACAGTAAGGAAACTGAAAATCAAAAAGGTTAAATGATTTGTACAAGGTCATACACTGATTTTTATTTGGCCCTATTTATACAACAATGCCACTATTATACCTGACACCAATGCCTCTATTTGACACCGGGTTTTTCATTAAGAAAAAAATTGTGCCCTGGTTTCACTATTTTGGAACTTCCTTCTCCAAAAAATATTAGATATTGCCAGTAAGTGAGCCAGATAAAGGTCTTGGCTAGTTCCCAAGTCATGCACTCTTTGCTGGGCTTCAATGCCCTCTAGTGCTACTCTGCAGAGGCAGCCTCAGGTTTCTAACACAGGCAGATTTACCAGGTGCACAGAGCACATAACAATGCCAATAAAAATAACGAAATGAAACGTGAGGTAGGTGCATGCACATAGAGACCCATCTATAAGGATGACTCTTTTCTTTGGGAAGTGAGATTTTGAGGTTTTCTTTTCTTTTCAAACTTTAAAAAAGCTTCTTACACTTTTTGTTCTTGTTTGAACTTATGTAAACATATAAAACTTTTAAAAACAAACTAAAACACAGAGCAAGAGAGAATCATATGGAGAGCCCAGTGGGGTAATTCTTCTTCCCCTACTGCAGTGCTTCGGAGTCATACATGCAGCTTACTATCTATCTTCTTTCATACGTTACGGGAAAGCTGGGTCAGAGATAAGGCAGACCTTTCAAGTGAAAAAAATACGGGGATAAATATAAGTGAACTCTTCTTGGGGTAGGGGGTGTACCTTATGTGTCACCAATAGACTTGTAATAACATTGAGACTTGTAATAAAAAGACCTGTCTTTTTAAACTGAAAAGCATTAAACCAACCTATGGTGTTTATCATTAGATGCTTAACCGAGAGTCTCAAGGAAGGAAACCAAAGAGGGAACGGCTGTAGACGATCGAAGTTAAAACACAACTTCTTCCAAGACGGCAGACTCAGGCAACGACGCTTGATTGGAAACTACATTAATGTCTCACATAAACTGCTACAAGAATAATCCTTAAAATTCTTAAAACTGAAGTTGAAATTGCCCTTGTGTATACTGCCATCACCCTTGAGACATGACTTGCTACTTTTTTCTAGATTTTGTCTGGACAGTCCAGGTAAGGTTCAGTATCCTAATTATCTGTTCCCAAAAAATGAAGCCACCAAGTTTGATGTCCCATGGTCCTCTGTTTAACCCCAAGAGTCACAGGACTTTTGTCATAACATAAGGTAACAAACATGAAAATAAATTTCACAGTTAGTATTAAAATTCTCTCTCCCAAAGCACTAAAAGAACCAGTAGTAGAGAGCCTGATCTAAAAACACTATTCCAACCTATGAAGTAGAAAACTATCTAAGGAGACCTCTTTACTTAAATGTTCAAATGATGCTTTAGAGAAGAAGATACCAAGACTGATATATTTTAAAGGTAGAATAGTTCTCAGAGGAAACAGGTAAAATAATTGATAAATGATATAATTTGGAAGATCTAGATTTTTTATCTTTCTCCCTGTGCCTAAAGTATAATTCTACACATGAAGCTCTGATGGCAATCTCTTCTTGGGTTACTTCAAAGACACTTACCAAATAATGGATCATTTGATCTTAGGCGAAAGTTTTCAGAACATAAATAAAACCAGAGATCTTCCCCGGGGCAGAAAGCTTTACAAAAACCTAAAGAATGAGGCACAGTCTCTGACACCTGTCAGTTTATGGGAAAAGTATCTATAATTTCACTGTCCGACTGAAAAATAATGTAAGCCACATAAGTATCTTATCTAGTAGTCATATTAAGTAGTAAAAAGCAATGAAATTAATTGTAATGAAATATTTTATTACAAATACATCAAAAATATTACCACTTTACTATATAATCAATATAAAAAATATTTTAACTTTTAAAAATGTATTGATTTGAGAGAAAGAGAGGTAGAGAGAGAGAAAAGGAGAGAAACATAGACTTGCTGTTTCACCCATTCATGAATTCACTGGTTGACCCTTGCACATGCTCTGACCAGGGACCAAACACACAACCTTGGCATATTCTGATGATGCTCTAACCATCTGAGCTACCCTCCCCAGCCAGGGCCTGAAATATTTTAGATCCTTTTTTCAATACTGTCTTTGAAATCCAGCATGTCATTTTATACTTAACCACACATCTCAATGAGATGTAGGCCCAGCCACCGGTAGCTAGTGGCTAGTGTGCAGACAGTGGAGGTCTATGGCACAGTACGTATCATGGGCGATACTTAAAGAATGTAAGAAAGTTTGATGACTGATTCAGAGTTAAGCCTGCAGAGACAAAACAAGTTATCAGTTATTCTTTAATTATAGGATACACTCCTTAAAAAGTACATAAAATTGTCAATCTCTTGGGTAGACTGCCTCCAATCATGAGACATGCAGAGTTCTTTCTAGATTTTACAAAGACAAGGACAGTCAAGTGACCAGTATTCCGGTATCTCCCTCTACCCCACCCACAAAAAGTCACTAAGCTAATATATCCTGGTGTCTTTCACTTAAATCCAAGAATCACAGGCAAAGATGATAAAAAAGCATGTACATGCTGTTGTCAGTAAGGGGTTATATCACAACACAGGCAAAAGATAGTTGGCAAGTACAAAGGAGTATGAAAATGTTAGAAACCAGCCACCTGGAACATAAGACCATCTGGAATAGTGAACTGCAAAGTTAGTATGTATACATTAGGGACCAGAGATCATTTTGTGGAGAACTGCTCCTCCCAATATAAATAGGTATCCCACGGGAAAAGTAGCCAACATTCAATAAAGTTAGAAACTGCTGAGTTAAATAAAATTAAACATATTCTATGTCCCTGTAATAGAGAACTATTTATAGACCTTAATGTGCTTTCATGCACCGTGTCCATTTAGAATAAGTTAGAAAGAGGGCTATAGTTTGCAGCATTTCCCGACTAATTTAACACAGTTGATTTTCAGGGATCATCTTGAGGAACTAGTATCCCAGGTTGGAAAATAATGATGTAGAAGCCTAAGTTGGGCTACTCCCATAATCACAGGGAAAATCAATGCTACGGCACTGGTAAGAGCTTTAAGAAAAAGAATATATTGCTGGGCTAGCTTCAAGGGTGTAGTTCCTAACATTCTAACACAAACTGTAAAGACTAAATTATCAAAAGCACCTTTTTGATTTGGTCAAATATAAAAGGTCTGTCTGAAGAGCTATAACAGCCGTTCCTACACTCAATAACAGTGATGAAATGAAAGTTTAATTGAATTAAAACCCTATGAAAACCATCTTTTACTCCTATGCTCCTACAGACCAAAAAAGAAACTTTATTAAAATCAAATGGGAGTGGTTCATTTGATTTTAGAGCTGCTGCAGTTGAAACTGGGCATGTCTACAAACTTAGTGAACTTCACAGCACAAAGTTAAGTAAGTACCCAAGCAACCAGCATATTTAATGTACACAGAAACATCTAAAACAGCCACTGTCCAGAAGCAAAAGGGACCAAAAAGTCCTGTAAGAGTATCAATTCACACAATACAAGGAAAAAAAAAATTTCCCCAAAGGAGGGAGATTTTTCTATGGCTTGTGGGAGGCATCATTGGTGAAGCAAAGAACACAGACCAGAAAGTAGTCTGTGATCTCTCCAGATCCCTAACCTGGACTAAATGCTCCCCCTACGTGATCAAAGGAGAGAAAACATACAGCGAAGGGAATGCTGAACAAGTATTAAGACAGTTGTCACCGCCAGTAGCAGGGGACATTTAATTTTTGCCAATCTGGCAGTATGGAAGGGCTGCCTCGATCTGTCTTTCCCTGAGCAGCAAGAACCCAAGTTCTGGTGCCGCTTTACTTCTTTCTGACCATGTTTCCTTTCTATGAAATGCCTGATTTTGGCTTTGGGCCAAAATGTATTTGCTTGTTTCTTTCTTAGTAATATGTAGGACTTCTTTATATACTTCAAATACTAGCCTGCTGGGTGTGTTGCAACTACCTTCTCTCATTCTGTGACTTATCCTCTCACTTTCATTATGTTGACACAGGATTAACAAAATTTTAAAATTAAATATAAGTGCTCAGAAATGCTGAGGAATTCTACCAAACGTTTAAGAACCAACACTGCTTCTACACAATCTTTTTCAGGAAACAATGCCTTATAGAGCTTTTATTCCGCAAGATCAAATGCAGATTCATGTATTGTTAAGTGGCTCTTGTATCTTTCATCTAGAACAGTCCTTCCACATTTTTTCCCTAGGTTATTCACTTTTTGAAGAGCCCAGGACCATTGAGTTAAAATGTCACATACTCTGGATTTGTGTGATTGCTTCCTCTTGATAGTGTAAGTCAGTGATCCGAGACTATTTTAAAACAAACGCTTTATTTTTTACACTAAAGATTTTAAATTATGAGTCAATGTCCACATAACTTGAGTACCAGTTAGGGTGCCTGAGTACAGATTAACTGAACTTTATGATATGTAAAATATGTTTATAACTTTAATTTGACACAAATTTAATGATACGCAGAATTGTGTCTTTTGTGGCCAAGTATTCAGGCACAAATGCTATACAGCTCATGTAAATGAAGTAATCAATATTTGTTTACGCAAGCAATTTGTCAGCTTTTCTTTCATTTTTATTTTTCTCCAGTAATAAGCCAGCACCAATGTCTGTCACTTATGAGCAAGAGCAGAGAGTTTAACCCTAAGACTCAATTGTTCACATATCAAGAGGCCCAAATTCCTTGCCCCTGTCTTCCTCCTCTGTACGGTTATGGCCGAGAATCCAATCTTTCCCTATACCTCCTCTAAAAGAGGAGTCCTAAGGAATCAATCCTCCAACAATTCACTGACTACTGACTATTGTCCATATAATTAGTCTCTGAGGTCTTAAATCCAAAACAGAAGAAAACAGTGTCCCTAGGCTGTGAATAGCCCATTTGGAAAACCACAGCTGGGGTAAAGTACTGCCAGGCATATCAACTGGGAGACTTGTGAAAACAGAGTAAGCCTGATTTATAGATCTATAGCATCTAGGAGAAGGGAAAACAAAATACAGTAGTTATTCTCCATTTGGGAAGGAAGTAGAGACCCAACTTTAATAGTGTGTACAGTAAGCAACAAGAAGCTCTAATCACCTCCATGTAAAAGAAATAAACCAATAATAATAATAAAACAAAATAATAGCTCTCCCAGATAATGATACCATGCATTGAGTACCAAGACATGGTATTTTATACGCATTAATTATGAAATGAGGTACAAAGGACTATACAAATAGAGAATATAAGAGGAACCAGAATTCAAATCTAGGTCTGTCTTATGACAAACCTACGTCCTATTTGCCAATACCAGGTAACAGTAACAGACCTAACTGCACAATGAGAGATTTAATGTATTTTAAAACCGTGAAAAAAGCAAATGTAAATAAATGAAGAAACTCAGTTCCAATAAAAAACTTAGTGGCCAGGATGACATTTGGAGAAAAAGAGGTTGAAAACAGCCCTGACCAGTGTGGCTCAAGTTGGTTGGGTGCCAGCCTGCAAGGTGAAGGGTTGCCAGTTCAATTCCAGGGCGGGACACATGCCTTCCTTGAGGGTACGTCCACAGTGGGGGCAGGGAGAGGGTTGTGAGAGGTAGTTGATCAATGACCAATGTCTTTCTCTCACATGATATTTCTCTCTCTCTCTTGTTCTCCCTCTCTCTAAAACTAAGTAAAATGTTTAAAAAACAAGAGGTTCACAACATATGACAATTTATTATAAAAAATTTATTATTTATTATAATATGTAATACTACCTCACTTATTAACTGAAGTATTATTATTTCTTCCATTAGTTAAATCCTGTAGTTATCAATCTTTTTTAATCTCATGGCACACATGAACTACTTAACTAAAATTCTGTGACACACCAAAAAATATATTTTTTGCCCATCTGGCAAAAAAAAGTATAATTTCGATTCATTTACACCAGACAAGTATTGTTGTGTTGGCTGTTGTCATTTTTTTTTGGACAATTTAAGGGAAAAGAGATCAGTGTCCCTGACTAAATAATCAGGTATTGCATGTTTTAAAAACTCTTGCAGCAAACCAGTTGAAAACCACTGGTTTAATTAGTTCCTTTGTGATGGATACTGAAGCTCCATTATATGGCATGAATACATATACTCAGGATTTTGTCCTTTTGATGAATTGGATCTTTTATTATCATGAGTCCCTCTTTATCACTGGTAATACTCTTTGTCTTGAAGACTACTTTGTTTCATATACAGTCATTCCAGTTTTCTCATAATTAGTAGTTGCACAGTATGTCTTCTTTCCTTCCTTTTACATTTAGTCTGTGTCTTTAAAGTGCATCTCCTCACTACTTCCAGCCAAGATGGAGGCATTGGTAGATACACTTTGCCTCCTTGCACAACCAAAAGGACAACAAATTTAAAAAACAAAAAGTAACTAGAACTGCCAGAAAACCGAACTGTATGGAAGTCCAACAACCAAGGAGTTAAAGAAGAAGCATTTATTCAGACTGGTAGGAGGGGCAGACAGGCAGCCAGGGTGGAAAGGACATGTGGCTAGGCAGTGGCTGGTGACCAGGGAAGGCCAGGAGGCAGCTGGTAGGACGGGAGGTGCCACATTTTCGTGTAGATAAACCAGGAGGAAAAAGTGGGCAGCAAGACAGACCACACAACCCAGGGTTCCAGTGCAGGGAAATAAAGCCTCAAAACCTCTGGCTGTAAAAATCTGTAGGGGTGGCAGCAATGGGAGAAACTCCCGGCTTCACAGGAGAGTTCGTTGGAGAACAGGGTCCTAGAATGTACACAAAACCACCCACCCAGGAATCAGCACCAGAAGGCCCAATTTGCTTGTGAGTACCAGGGAAAGTGTTTGAAAGCAGGCTCTCCAGCAAGGAGCACTGTTCCCTCCCTGACCTCTCCCGCAAATACAGCACCACAACCCAGCAATATGGGTTGCCCTGCCCTGGCAAATACCTAAGGCTCCACCCCCTTACAACATAACAGGTGTGCCCAAAGAAATATGGTGTGCCCGAATGAAAGTACAGATCAAAGCTCCAAAAATAAAATTAAGCAATGAAGAGATTGCCAACCTATCAGATGCAGAGTTCAAAACAATGGTAATCAGGATGCTCACAGAAATGGTTAAGTGTGGTCGCAAAACAGGAAGAAGTGAGGACTATGCAAAGTGAAATAAAGAAAAACATACAGGGAACGAACAGTAAAGGGAAGGAAACGGGTACTCAAATCAACAAACTGGAGCAGAAGGATGAAATAAACATTCAACCAGAACTGAATGAAAAAACAAAAATTTAAAAAAATGAGAGGCTTAGGAAGCTCTGGGAGAACTTGAAATGTTCCAACATCTGAATCATTGGGGTGCCAGAGAGAGAAGAGAAAAACAAAAAATTGAAAACTTATTTGAACAAATAATGAAAGAGAACTTCCCCAATCTGGCAAAGGAAATAGACTTCCAGGAAATCCACAAAGCTCAGAGAGTCCCAAAGAAGTTGGACCCAAGGAAGCACACACCAAGGCACATCATAATTACATTACCCCAGATTAAAGATAAGGGGAGAATCTTAAAAGCAGCAAGAGAAAAAGCCAACAGTTACCTACAAAGGAGTCCCATAAAACTATCAGCTGATTTTTCAAAAGAAACCTTGCAGGCAAGAAGGGGCTGGCAAGAAGTATTCCAAGTCATGAAAGGCAAGGACCTACATCCAAGATGACTCTATCCAGCAAAGCTATCATTTAGAATGGAAGGGCAGGTAAAGTGCTTCCCAGATGAGGTCAAGTTAAAGGAGTTCTTCATCAGCAAACCCTTAGTATATGAAATGTTAAAGGGACTTATCTAAGAAAAAGAGGATCAAAACTATGAACAGTAAAATGACAACAAACTTACAACTATCAACAATTGAACCTGAAAACCAAAACCAAAACCAGAAATGAACTAAGCAAACAACTAGAACAGGAACAGAATCACAGAAATGGAGAGTTATCAGAGGGGAGTGGGAGCGAGTAGAATGGGGGAAAAGGTGCAGAGAATAAGAAGCATAAATGGTAGGTTCAAAATAGACAGGGGGAGGTTAAGCATAGTACAGGAAATGGAGAAGCTAAAGAACTTATATGCATGAATCATGGACATGAATTAAGGTAGGGGAAGTGCTGGTGGTGGGGAGGTACAGGGCAGAGGGGAATAAAAGAGAGAAAAAAATGGGATAACTGTAATAGCATAATCAATAAAATATACTTTAAAAAGTAAAAAAATTAAAAATTTTTAAGAAGTGCATCTCCTGTAGACAGTATATAACTGGGCCTTCCATTTTATATAGTACAAAAATCTCTGCCTTATAACTATAGTGTTTAGTATATTTACATTTAAGGTAAATATTGATATGGTTGGCTTTGTTTCATCTTGTATGTATTCCATTTTATCACCTCTATTGGCTTTTTTAGCCATACCACTTTTTTATAGTGATTGCTTTAGGGATTTGCAATATATATCCTTAACCCATCACAGTCTACCTTCAATTAATATTGTATGGTTTCATAATATTACAACAATGCAGTTCAATCTGCCTTCCTACAATCCTCTATGCTACTGTGCTATTTTTACTGGCATGTGTTATAAACACAAATTAGATTTTTGTTTTATGAATTCAATTTTATAAAATTTTTGTAGATAAGAAAAAATATTATTTATATTCACCTACATAAAGACCAGTTCTGGCCCTCTCCATTTAGAACTAAGTTTCTGACTGGTACTTTCTTCAGCCTGAGCAACTTTTTACTAATATTTCTAGTGAAGTCTTATGACGATGAATTCTTAGCTTTTGCTCCTCTCAAAACATCTTATTTTGTCTAAAATGCTAAGAAATATTTTTCTGGCTTTTAATTCCAGGTTATTTTTTTCCACACTTTCAAGACTATATTCTTCAGTCTCTATCATTTTTTATGAGAAGTCAGTGCTC
This sequence comes from Macrotus californicus, assembly GCA_007922815.1. Classification (NCBI taxonomy): domain Eukaryota; kingdom Metazoa; phylum Chordata; class Mammalia; order Chiroptera; family Phyllostomidae; genus Macrotus; species Macrotus californicus. The sequence continues at coordinate 19,713 of VMDR010011925.1, forward strand.
ATTCCTATTACTGTCCCACTACATATAATGCAATGTCTTTCCCTACTTCTTGCTACTTTTAAGATGTTCTCTTTATGTTGTTTTTCAGAAATTTGACTTAAAATGCATTATAATAGCTTCTGTTGTGTTTATCTTTTTAATTTTTAACTGATTAAAAATCTTATTTCATTTATAGTTAACATTCAATGTTATAGTAATTTCAGGTGTACAACATGGTGGCTACGCATTTCTAAAACTTACAAAGTGATCCCCCTGACAAGTCCAGTGCCCAGCTGGCACCCTACATAGTTATTTTTATATCACTGACTATATTCCCTGTCCTGTACTTTACATTCCCATAACTGTTTCTAACTTCCAATTCATACTTATTAATCCCTTCACCTTTTCCACCCAGCCCCCAAATCCCATTCCATCTGGCAGCCATCATTCTGTTCTCTGTACCTAAGAGCTCATTTCTATTATGCTTGTTTGTTTTTTAGATTCCATGCCAGTAAAATCCTATGGTATTTAAAGTCTGTCTGTGTCTGACTTATTTCACTTAGCAAAATATCCTCTAGGGCCATCCATGTAATTGCAGATGGTCAGGTTTCAATCTTATTTATGGCTGAGTAATACTCCATTGTATATATGTACTACTTCTTTGTTTATCCATTTATCCATCGATGGATATAGGCTGCTTCTACATCTTGGCTATTATAAGTAATGGTTTGATAAACATACAGATGCATATGTCTTTTTAAGTTAGTGTTTTCGGTTCTTCAGATAAACACCCAGAAGTAGAATTGCTGAGTCTTTCCTTGTTTCTTGTTATTGCTTTTGTTTTAAAGTCTACTTTGTCTGGTGTAATTACTGCTACCCCAGCTAGTTTTTTTCTATTTTCACTTTCATGAAATACCTGTTTCTATCCCTTTACTTTCAGTGTATGTGTCTCTTTCAATCTGAAGTGAGTCTCTTGTAGACAGCATACCTAAAGGTCTTATTTTCTTACCCATTCAATCACCCTATGTCTTTTGATTTAATCCACTTACATTTAATATAATTTTTGATAGATATGTAGTTATTGTATTACTCATATTTTTAATCCCTCTATCCTGCCCCCCCTTCTTCCTCTAGTCCAGGGGTATCAAACTAATTTTCACTGGGGACCACATCAGCCTCACGATTGCCTTCAAAGGGCCAAATGTAGACCTCCTTGCTTCTAGTTAAGGAGTAGTTACATTTACACAGTCCTAAAATTACATTCGGCCTTTTGATGGCAACTGCAAGTCTGATGTAGCCGCTGGTGAAAATGAGTTTGACACCCCTGCTCTAGTCCCTTTAACATTTCCTGTAATACCGGTTTGGTGGTGGTGAATTCCTTTAGCTTTTTCTTGTCTAGAAAGTTCTTTATCTGTCCTTCAATTTTAAATAACTTTGCTGGGTAGAGTAATCTTGGTTGTATGTTCTCGCTTTTTATCACTTTAAATATTTCATGCCAATCCCTTCTGGCCTGCACAGCTTCTGTTGAGGAATCAGCTGACCGCCTTATGAGAGCTCCCTTGTAGGTAAATAACTGCCTTTCTCTTGTGCTTTTAAAACTCCCTGTGTCTTTAACCTCTGGCGTTTTAATTGTGATGTGTCTTGGTGTGGGCGTCTTTGGGTTCATCCTGTTTGGGACTCTGCAGCTCCTGGGTTTGTACACCTATTTCCCTCACCAGGTTAGGGACGTTTTCAGTCATTATTTCTTCAAATTGGTTTTCAATTCCTTGCTCTCTTTCTCCTCCTTCTGGTACTCCTATGATGCAAATGTTGGTACACGTAATACTGTCTCAGAGGCCCCTTAAACCATCCCCATTTTTTAAAAATGTTTTTTCTTTTTGCTGTTATGATTGGGTGATTTATTCAAAATCACTGATGATTCTCTTTAATATATTCATTTGTTATTTTATTCTTCATTTCTGACTGGTTCCTTTTTTGTTTTGTATCTCCAGTTTTATGTTTCCTACCTCTTATAACCAGTGTTTTGAACTCTGCAACTGGTAGATTACGTTTCTGTTTTGTTTAGTTCTTTTTCTGGAGTTTCATTCTGTTCTTTCATTTGGAACATTTTCCTTTGTCTCCTCATTTTGGTTGCCTCCCTGTGTTTGCTTCTGTATATTAGGTAGAGCTGCTACATCTCCCAGTCTTGGTAGAGTGACGTTAGGTAATAAATGTCCTGTTGTCCCTAGTGGCACAATAGTCTCCCTGGTCACCTAAGCCAGGTGCTCCAAGTATGCCCTCTTGCTGTAGTTGAGCCTTGACTGCTATTGGCACATCAGTGAGAGGGACTGATCCTCAGGCTGACTGCTTGTGAGGACTGGCCATGACTACATTGGAGGAACTGCTGTGCACAGGCTGACCCTACAAGTAAGATAAAGCAGGGCTCTGGTGGCTGCCAAGGCTGCCCTTTGCATTTGTCATTTGCGGAAGTTGTTGGGTGGTGCTCTGGTTTGGTCTGAAGTGGCCACCAGGTGTGTTGGTTCTGGGGCCTCTTGGGAGGGGTTGTAGTGCAGGCCAAGGTCAGCTGCTGCCTGTGCCCTGCCCAGGGCCACTTGGTATGAGCTACAAAGTTATTTGTTGATGTTTGTCGCTCGTGCTGGACTTGGAGGTGCCTGAGAGGCGCTAAGCTGCAAACTAAGAATGGCTGTTCCCAGTCCTGGGCTCAGGGCTGCTTAGTACAAGTCATGAGAGACAACAAAGCCAGATGTTGTCTGTTTGGGATTTGTGAATCTTTCAGAGATCTTAGGAAAGTTTGCAGCATGAGCTGAGATAGGCCATTAAAATGAAAAAGCCACTGGAAGTGGCTTGGGTGGGTCATAAATTTGGGCTGGGTGGGGACAGAAGGAATCACCAGGGTTGGGCAAATGATGTTAGCTAGGTTGATGAAGAGTCAGATATCAAGCTTGCCTGGGCCTGCATGGGGAGGGGCTCAGCAAAGGAACAATAGCTTTTGCCAGCACTGCTGTCAGGGAGAAAGCTGCCCCTCCAGCCCTCGCCCTGAAGCTAGACAATTCAGTTCCTCCCTATATGTCTCTGGCACGATTTGAGCTGTTGTCCTATGCTGAAGCTCAGAGCAAGTGAGTCAATCAGCAACTAAGTCCATTTGCATGCCCTTTAAAAGTAATGCCTGAGGCCCTGGGCAGTGTGGCTCACTTGGTTGGAGCATCATCCTGTGGGCCAAAAGGTTGCAAGTTTGATTCCCAGTCAGGGCACAAGCATAGGTTGTGGGTTTGGTCTACAGTAGGGGCATGTACGAGAGACAACTGATAGAAGTTTCTCTCTCACATCAGTGTTTCTCTCCCTCTCTCCTTCCTGTCCTTCCCCTCCCTCTAAAATCAATAAGCATATCCTAGAGTGGAGATTAAAAAAAGTAACACCTGGGAGTCCAGAAGACCTCCATCTTACTCAGTCATAATCTCTGCTGGTTTTCACAGCCAGAAGTTATGGGGACTTCTTTTCCCAGCACTGAAACCCTAGGGTGGGGAGCCCAATATGAGACTGGGTGCCCTTTCTCCTCTGGAGTGACCTCTGTAGCCAAGATAACCCTCCTGATTTTTAACCAGCCCATTCTGTGTCTGCATACCTCCTACCAGTCTCAACGTGGCTTCTTCTGCATAGCCCTAGTTATAGGACATGTGTTCAGCTAGCCTTCAAGCAGTTCTCTATAATGGTTAGCTGTACTTCAGTTTTAATTTTGATATGGTTATTGGAAGAAGCAAGCATAGCATTCACCTGCTCCATCTTGACTGGAAGCCCTCCTTTGTGTTCATTGTGCTTTGCCTTTGTTGACCTCCACAGGTCTGTGGGTGCTTGTCAACTTGAAAATCTTTCACCTATTCCAACTTTAAATACTCTCCTGTTCCAACCTCTTTTCTCTTTCTGGGGCTCCATTTACACACATGTTCTACCACTCCATTACTGACTCATGGGTTACTGTGCCTTGTTAATTTTTTATCCCTCTACTTTTTCCTCTGTGGTTCGGTTCACTTCAGTTTTCTTCTGTAGTTTCCAATTTCCCATTAAACGTATCCAGCAAATTCTACATTTCAAGTTGAAATTCAACCTGATTATGATCCTAAATTTTAAATAAAAACATGAATGACCGTAACTAGTAAGATTTCATTATTAAACATTACTGAATGTAACAGTTTTATATTTGGAACTCAAGGGATGAACAATTGCAATTCAAAATATCCAAATTGTGCAGATCCAAAATTGTTTTGCTTTGTATCTGCCACAATCACTCCAGAGCCCATTCATCTCTTAAATTATCACAATGATTAAACACATGTAACCTCAACTACATAATCAAATAGCAAACAAACTGTACACTGACATCCCAGAAAAATTTCCTAAAGAACTGGGTTTCTCTGGTTGGATTTCAGTTATAGTCCCTCGTTCATTGTCTGTGCAGCCTGAACAACCTACGTTTTTTGTAATGCACTGCCAATGCCAGACTACTCATTCCAACTTCCTTAAAAACTGATTTTCAACAACCACAGAGAACTTACTCTGTTACTTAAATAAAGCAAGACATAGGTTGTATCTCTATCCAAAAAGGTTAAAACTTTAGAGAAATTACATTTCACATCTCACTTCCGGAGTCAGGAATCCCAAAGTGTCCTTTTTGCTTAATTCTTCTCCATCTCAAGTGGTTTTAATTTGGTAGCCTTATATCTGGAGACTAAAGCGAGCCAGCAAGCAATCACCTAGAACACTTTTTTGTTAAACTTGTCTGATGACTCACACCTGGCCTATGCTACACTACTAAATAATTTTGCATAATCTTTTTTCATAACTTTCATCATGCCTTTTCTTAAATAACCTGATTAGGCTTTGAAACAACCTGATAAATATAAAACTGTCAACTTCCTGTACTGTAAATGTAAGAAAAGCAGACATAACATTTTAATAAATTATATAATTTTTTTATAATGGAGAGAGGAAGGTGGGAGATAAGTAAAAAGGTAAAAGAAGAGGGGGGAGGGATAAGACAAAGGGGAGAGAGAAATTCAGGGAGTTGACAAATGAGGAGTTACTACAGTAACATGAGCACTGTTTGTGAGGAAATACTTCTCTTCACAGTGCGCTGGTAATTACTTTGTGTCCTGCTTTAGTCTAGACGATCCACATTAATAAAACACAAGTTTAAAGAAGTGGATGCAAGAGACCAATACAGATATTCTGGGGCCTGAGAGAATCTGCCTAAAGCAGCGATTTTCAACTGGCGAGCCATGGCACACTGGTGTGCTGCAAGAATTTTTAAAGCATGCAATCCCTGACTACTTATTCAGGGGCAATGACCTCTTTTCCCTTAGACTGTCAAATTTAAAAAATGACAACAGACAACACAACAATAGTCGTCTGGTGTGAATGAATCGAAATGCATTTTTTGTGTGTGTCACAGAATTTTAGTAATTAGTTTATGTGTGCAATGAGATGAAAAAGGTTGAAAAATCACTGGCCTAAAGTAGTGACTGGAAGGAGAGGTAAGGAACTGGTGATTAACTATAAAGATTAAGAGGAAGTACAGGTATATACATTCAAACTCTGTTATCCAGAGGGGAGTCACCCAGAATCAGAAAGCAAGGAATAGTTTAGGGAAGGGTGACAAACAGATGTGTGTCATCACAGAAGCAGAACTAGAGAAAATAAGACAAAGTGATGAAAGGAACTGAGAAAAAAGACCCAGGCTTAAATGTGCTGGAAGCAAAGATGGAACAAGAAATTAATACAGAGAGAAAACAATAAATACCTACACATCGTGTTAAGCCCTGCTATTTATTCAGCACAACAAAAGTGTGACCCTGATGTAAACTATCTACTAGGATTAAAGTCTGCACCCAGAGTTCCTCATCACGATATATGGAATGGAAAGCTATAAATAATTGCACATTTACTATATGAAACCCTCCAGAGAGGAAGAGCATAAAAACAAAACTACAGCCCCAAAGAAAAGTGGCATCTAACACTGGGATGGCAGTAGGAGTGATAAACCACCAACCAAAAAACAAAAGGGAGCTTTCTTTCTGTTTGGAGTTTCCTCATATCTATTTTATATAGAAGAAACTTTTTTTGGAGTTCTCTGTGTTTTGTTAAAAAAAAAAAAAAACCTGAAAAATCCCTGGGAGCAAGAAATAGTGAATAACTTTATTGCTCTCCAACAGGGAAAAAAGTGGTAAGAAAGATTTTTTAAAGAACTGATGTAGACACAGAAGCATAAGTATGTGCAGTTAATCTTCAATTCTCTGGGAAGGGCCTTCAAGAAACCACACTGCCCTAAAGTTCGGATCACAGCTAAGTGCACGGGCCGTCAGTGTGCCAGACCACCCCCATGCTTCGTGTTCAGCTTGTCAGGCTACGCTGATCTGACATGTCATAATTCCCAGAGGTTAAAATTTAGAAGAGTGGCAGTGACACCACAAAGTTGCTTCTCCTCCTCCTCCTCCACTTCACCAATGAGAAATTATTAAAAAACTTAACAAATCTCCAGGAACAGCAATGAACACTTCTTTACAATAAAACACAGTAAGGCAGTACACAACATATACCACTAAAATCTACCATACTAGGGAAAAAGGGAACATGTAGGCGAGTTTCAGAAAAATGTCTCGTACTTCAAACCAGAAGACCCAACTTGAGATTGTACATACTAATTTGAATTCTTATAAAATGATTTATTTTTGGTAATATTGCCTATATTAACACTAAATTAAACATTCAAAAAGCTCATCTGTAAATAAAAACTTACACTAGCTATACTTTTATACTGTTCATCAAGAAAACTTCAGATTTTTAATGTTAAAAACAAGTTTGCTATTTTTATTTACGACTTCTGCACTTTGTGGCAAGACTGAAAGCACTGCACGAGGGAGTGGACAGTGGAATGCGGGAGGAGGAACAGAAGGAAAACACTTGCCCTGACTGGTATGGCTCAGCGGACTGAGCACTGGCCTGTGAAGTGAAAATTCACCGGTTCAATTCCCAGTCAGGGCATACGCCCAGGTGGCGGGCTGGTCCCCAGCTAGTGGCATGCTAGGGACAGTGCGAGAAGCAACTGATCGATATTTCTCTTGCACATCCATGTTTCTCTTCCTCTCTTTCTCTCTCCCTTCTCCTCCTCTGAAAATTACTAACTAATATCTTTAAGAAAAAAAGGAAACTGTACCGGATCCCCAAATGAAGTCTAAATGTACGGTATTTACTGAGTGAACTCCTGCATGCATTCATCCTGTACTGGGGTAATGCTGACATTCCAACAGAAGACACTAAGAAATTATGCAAACAATTTATTTATTACAACTGTATAGAAACAAGAATTAGAGTCTAGAAGGAGAGTGATGAAGGATCTAACTTACCCTAAAGATTCAGGAAAGACTTCTTTTATAGTTAAGTTGCACTCTGAAGGGTAAGTAGAAATTGACTGGGGGGGGGGGGGGGGGGCGAGGGAGCGGTGTCAGTGTCAGGAGGGTATGGACCAGGCTAAAGGACAGCAGGTGAAGGGAGGCAGGAACAAGGCCAATCAGAGATCCCAGAATCATGCCCTAAGGTACTGAAACCACTGTCTAAATGCAATTATTTTAAACAAGCGTTTGAGAGTTCAAAAACAGTTATTTACAAAACTCCAATACAAGAGGAAACCAGTAATAGTAAGGCTACTGGATTGTTATAATGGTAATCATTTGCATTTCTATTGTTAATCCAGTTCCATTCCAGTTATTTAAAATAATTGTATTATATGTAAAATGTTTTATATTCAAATTCTCATTTTTACTAACTTAGCTCCTTTACTACAAATTGCTGATATTTCA